>JAVQJF010003088.1:0-29088 GCA_036023855.1 Gadopsis marmoratus
AAATAATGGGTGGGCAACTAGGCCGAAAGTTGCCGGTTCAAATTCCTGACCAGAAAACAGACTCGGAGCTAGTGAAGCAGGCATTTCTAAGTTTGCTAACTACCCCATGATTTCAGTCAGGAGGGCAGGTTTGTTTACCATCAATAAAACTTTTGAAAAATTTGAGGTCTCATCAAACCCAATGTTTACAAAAATAGAAGGTAGTTTTATTCAAACTCTTACTGAGTTTGTGCCAAAGAAAACAACTGAATTAACTAATAACTTATGTTGTGCATCATAAAAAGTCCAATGTAACTATAGTGAAGGTTCTGTTATTCAAACTCAAACTAAAAAGTGCCAAAGAGTCAACTAATCAACCCTAGACTCAAACCTGTACCCAGTTCCACCTATGGTCTGTTGCACAGTATCCAATGGGGGATTCTGAGATACCTGCTCTCTACCAACGGTTGTTCACTTAGCATTTGTATGAGACCTCGTGTGGGGAAGCAATAACAGCAGCAGACCCTTGATGCTATACTTCAATGTATTACCATGTAGGATATTGCAGGAAATTGTTTGTGTAGATTATAAACATATCGTAAATTGTCCTGACTGAAATACATATAATTCAACAGTGCAAAATCAGAACAAGATGTAAAACATGTTTTTCTCTTTTTTTCACTCCTTAGTGAAGGTGTAGTGTTATACAAACTGAAAGGTGCCAAAGGAAACACTGAATAAACACATCAATTCTATACTCAAACTTCAATGTAACTATATACATATAATCCAACAGTGCAAAGTCAGAACATTTATAAAACTATTGTTTTTCTCTTTTTCCCTAAACAATTCTTTACCCCTCATTTATCTATTTATAACATCAGTCTCTTGTTTCCTTTGGCAAACATTTTAACAAATTCATCCATGTCTAAGCTATTTGTGATGTTTCATGCCCCAAAATCACCAAGTTCCTCTTCCTTTCATGCGACATAGTGCGACGAAAGGGGGTTAGAGCTCGTGCCGGCGTGGAGAAGGAACTCTGACATGATGCGATGATCGATTAATATGATCACTTGCTGTGTGATGATCGCACAGGAAGTGATCATATTAATCGATTTTGGTCCAGTAAATTAATGTAACGCAACATGTAGGTCAAGCTGAGCTTCGCTAGCGGCTCGTAGTCTCCTTCGGACTGAGAGAAACCTTCTCGCAAAGCGGCTTTAAGGGGAATTGCGCAACTCTGTAGGCGGGCTGTAGACTGCCCACCCAATCAGAGCGCAAGTTCGAAACAGTACCGAAATGTATGCATTCTGTGACGTAAAAAAAAAAATCTGAGGTTTTTGATTGGGTGGGCAAGACGTTCGTTTGGGTGGGCACTGCCCACCCTTGCCCATTGCTAGAGCCGGCCTTGGTCAGTGGACCTTTCCTCAGTACTCACTCAATTTCCATTCATTGCAGTGCATGCGGCAATTGTTAATTCATTTTTGGAGGTTGAAGGGTGCGTATTAGGGGGCCCAGCGATGCACCATGGGGGTGCAGTGTACCAGCTGATAGAGCATTGCATATCTAGAGGTAGAATTACAACAGAAACATGTTATACAAATTAATATTAATACTATAAATACTTTCTAAATGATCTCCTCAAAGACTAATAGCTTGTCACAGTCTTTAGTCGGCCATTAAGGGAAACTGACAGCAGCTCTGGCTGTATGCTGCTAACGGACCTAATTGTAGACAAATGCAGCGTCGCCTGTGTGTAAAACACAGCTGTAAAACATGTAAAACATTTAATTTAAGCCATTCTGGAAAACCTCACATATAATGGATGCCTTTTTCCCCTCAATTTGTGCATAATGATGTAACTGCGTTCTGCATGATTTGTAAGTGAAGGATGTAGCATTTAGCCCCTATAGCATTTTCTTAAAAGATATTTTTCCCATAATTCAGAATTGCTATCCAAAATCCTTGAGCCCGGTTTAGTTTATAGCCCATTATTGCAGTGTAGTAGATCCTGTGGAATCAGTGTGATTATCATTTCTAACTGACCTAAAACATGTTTTTACTTTAAATCTGGTTGAACTGTTGATGTAGATGATCAGTTAAATAAATATTGTATGGCACTTATTGATTCACTGACTTTAGACACAGACTTACAGTTTTGCATGACACAGTCTGAAAGGACGCGTCTGGATTCTTGTATATTTTAATTTTTTACTCTCTGGCCTTCATAACTCACAATAATATTGTAACACACAATAATAATATTGTTGCTGCCAAATGCCAACCCCACTGCTTGGCTTAACAAACTCTTGAAGATTCAATATATCAATATAAAACTTTATACCCACATACAATAGAGACAGAAACTGAGAATAGGAGAAAATCAAAACCTTGGATAAAGGTTTGCCCGACACATCTTTCAGTTATCACAGAATTACCTTGGTGTTTTCTATAATCTCTGCTTTACATTACCTTTGTGTTATTTTAGTCACTTTACAGAAATCCATCCTTGTGTTTTCTGTTGGTTCCATAAAACAAGGGAACATTTTGAACAGGCAAGTATGTAAGTAAGAATAAAGACAAAACTGCTTCTTGATGTCTAAAGGCAAGGACAGAAAAATCACCTTCTGCAATGTAGCTGACTGAAGAGGATGGAAGGAAGCAGCTGTACAGCAGTTAAGTAAGGCAGAGGTAATTCATCAAAATGGTAATTAAGGTCACTAAGTCAGGAGCCAAACTTCTTTATCCTGTTTTTCACTGAATAATTTAGAAAGTCATTAACTACAAATTGTGTCCATTGTCTATTGAACAGGTCTTTCATGGATCTTTCAGCTTGGAGTAAAAATGATATTTGTGGGCTTTGGACTAGACTGCACCGTGAAGCAGCTGTGTAAATCTAAGAAGGATTCTCTCCTGCAAAAGCAGAAGAGTTTGCTTGTACGAGGTAGTTCTCAGTAGTTCTCTGCTGTGAGTCTGATAGTGCAGCCACGTCTGCTCAATCAACCTTTCCCGGGTAAATAAAAGTTGAAGGAAAACAGAAAGCTTGATTATCTCAAAGAGATTAATAAATAAGAACTAGGTCTGCCTTCACATTCTAAATGCCACTTTGTTAATATTGGCATCTTGAACAAAGATGCAGTTAGAAGGGAGCTACTTTTAGCAGGGGACCAAATACGAGATGACAGCAAATAACTGTGACAAATGGCGTCTGTGTAAAGTGTTCCATTTAGTGGAGATCAGCAACATAAGGCCGGCAGTCTGAGACAATTAATATTTAATTTTCAGACAGTCACTGCAATATAATGTAATATAATATAATTATGTGCAAATGAACTTCTTACACAATGTGAGGCACAACAATATCCAACTCTCTGCTTTATTGTGATTTGGATAATTCCACTCTCCTTCGAGAGAACTGTGTCAGTTCAACATGCAGTGAAGAAGCAGCAGCATGAAGAATGTGCGAGTGGAGCCATGTCTGTAACAGAAGACTGATGGAAGCTGTATGAGCCAATGGTTTGATCTAATCTTGTTTCATTTCCGTCTTTGGTTCCACTCTTCCTTGTTTTAATTTCTTAGAGGTTAGGCTGATTTCCTGAGTAGAAAGCATCAGATAATAGTCATGTTCTTTCTCAAACATTGATGTAGCACCAGTGTGTGTCTGTGACCTCACCTCGTGTGAACTCCTGCTGGCCATGCTGCTTGGTATCTTCCACCCACCTGGAATATCTGGTATTTCAGCAATAGAGGCAGCCATCTTAGCCAGGCTCTGTCTGCCTGACTGAGTGGAAAACACACACAAACACATGGATAACTACACACTTAGACACAGATGGACATGGAACACAATGTGGAAAGACAACTCGACACTTGCACACCGACTCATCCTCATGCGTAGGGATATTTTCCAAGAGAGGTGTATCAGCAAGTGCCTTTCATGCTGTGATTGGAGACTGAATACTTAAAAGCACAAATTACTACTGGAAGAATAGTTATTCACAGCCCTTGTGCATGGAAAATGTAAGAAACATAATGGCTATTTTAGAAAGACAACGAGCTCTTACTAACATTATAGATCCTGGAAGATTATTTTGCACGTGATCAAATCTGCTACACCGCAATCATACAGTTTGATTAACTGCCAAATTCCTTAATTTTTCCTTAATCAGTGGAGCATCTGATTAGCATCATCACCAACCTTTCACTCTTTGTCACCAAAAAGTGTTCATATTTCTTATTTTTTTAAGAGGAAATTTTAAGAGGAAAAAACGATTTTAATGGAAATGAACACCCATGAAAACCCCCAATACCGACCACTCCGTGCAAACTACATGTGTGACAACACAAATGCACTGTACACAATAGCCATCAGTGGAGTGTAGATCCATGTTCTATAGTAAAGTAGTGCTATTATTTTGCAAAGACATGTGGTAAAGTGACACATTGACAGCAGTGTGCAGAGAGTTGAGCCTGGAGCTGAGAAGCTTTTTCTCTTTCAACTACAGGGTAGCTTTTAGCTGCGCCTCATGCTGTGTTTTTCAAAAGGGGTTTCAAACTGGGCCTGAATCATAAAACTGGCAAACACTGAACACAGCAAAGACACATCAGTATAGCACATGAGGACCTCTTCTATTGATTGTGGTAACGTACTGGATTGACTGGACAGAATGTGATGGGTGGAATTGACGCTGGGGGTTGATGTATCAGGGGAACTTAATGCACTGTGTGTCAATTTAAATGTTTGACAGGGTGTGTGTGGATGTGTGTGTTGTGTACGCAGACGCACTGTGCTCGATGGAGGCTCGGAAGAGCACCAGGCTCATGGGCACTACGCCAGGTGTCAGGTTGTAGTCCTCCAACTGGGCTTCCATGAACCTTTTTTTCATGTCCAGTAGGTCCTCATGCACATGAGACTCGCTCGGGAAATCACATACAAGCACCCATCCTCTAATCCACTATCTTACCTGTGAGGACATCCTACACCATGACATTATTGTGCCTCCGGTAATAAATGTACCAAATATTGGCGGTTGTTTGTTGGGGCAGATGTTGAACATGAGGTCAAAGAGTGAGCCCAGATTCTCCTCCAGCAAGTAACAAATGCCTAATGTCACTGTGATCTACGAGCCGGTCTTAAAAAACCCTGAAATCAACAACAAAACCAAAGATCATGAAGTGTATACACAACAACAGTTTCTGTTCTTTTTAAATCTCTTTTTCTCTTCTTTGTCTTCTTTAAAGCTGCTATACACTGAAAATAAATAAATCAATAAAGACAAATAAACTAAGAAACCATTGACAGTTGAAGATATTCTCTTTGCAAGAACATATGAAAAACCTCTACAAAATAATGTCCTTGGTAAAAATCTCCTAAGACATAAGTTATATTTAAATGTTGCACAATATTCAATTGTATTATACATCACAACAAACCCCTTGAAATGTACCATCTTGCTTTTGAGGAGGTACCTATGTGACTTTACATGGTTGGTTTCAAATGGAAGCAAAAGGTACATAAATTATTTAACTGTATAAAACTCAGAAATCATGAAACAAGACATCAGTAACCTGCACATTAATATTTACCAACTGTGATCACGCATTGCTGCGTAGGAACCACTTTTAGGTTTCAATCTTTTGTTTTACTTCGTACACCAATAAAAAAAAAAATCTTTTCCAATTACACAGAGCAACAAACCTGACAGCAGAATTTCTTTTGGGCAATCAGGGCATTTCAATTGGAGAATGGGATGTTCTTTATTATTGCCACCCTGCTCCTGCAAGATTTTTTATCTTGCTTTGTGCAGCGTGAAGTTTATTTGCACATCCTCAGCACTTAAGTGGAATGACAAAAAATATAATGGTAAAAAGAAAAAGCAATAAAGCAGATAAAATAGATAAAAATGCCTAAAAGGCTTATATCAACTTTTCACCTCAAGACAAACAACAACAAATCAAAATGAAACGCTATATCACTATCGCAGACAACCAAATCCAAATGACAATTCAAAAACAAGACCGTATCAACAGTCTCCATAAAACTACTAAAGAAATGATAATCATTTGACCATACCAAGCATGCAACAACACCTGTACAGCCCTTCAACAATGCCTTCTTAATTAGACTGTTTGATGGTTGAGATCCTAATAAACTAGACCAACACACTTGAGCAGGGAACACATTTATATTCCCGCTTGAAAAACAGTCTGACATTTACAAAGAATGACAGTCATCTTTCTAGCTATTCTCAGAAACGTTATTGTCTCTGCGAGGATAACATTCAATGCAGTATTTTCATGCAGCACTATTAATTCAGCGGCCTGTGTCTGTCCACACATCTGTCCAGTCAGCCCCGTTTTATGACACTATGTCATAGGGCCGTTAAACTCATACCAAATATCCATGGGCATGTCATTCCCGAGCAAGGTACTGAGCCAGGTACCCAGGGCTCAAGGGGATTAACTTCCATTAAATCTGAGAGTGTAATTGGCTTGTTTGTGCTAAATGGACTTCTTTGTGTTACACATGTTTTGTTCTTACACAGGCTGACAAAAAGCATCCTAAAATGTAATTGGTAGGCTTTGAAATATGTGGAGAAAAAAAAAAAAACGTAGGTGGACATTAGTTTATACCACTTTCCGCCTCTTTATTATCATTGATTTGACCATGACAATGTAAGCTGTAATGTGATAACTTCGCAATAGATTTCAACTGAGTCATTAGATTTCGTCCACAGATTTTCCATAAAAATGTCAACCCACTTCTGATGTATTCATCTACATATGGATCAATAACGCTATTATGCATGGAAACCCTCCTGTGAATATCATTCTCATATCAAGATGCATCTATGTGTTATTGTACTGGTAGACAATATGTGTAATCTATGCTTATAAGGTGGATGATACCTGGGATATTACACACAAGATAAATGGGACTGCAGGGCTCACAAAGTATTGATGTTCAAATATCCAGCTGATAATATCACAAGTCTGGAGGGACAGGCAAGTGGAAGAAGCCGTAAGACAAGCTAATTGAACGAGTGAGAGAAGAAACGATGCACGAAAGAGATGCTGGTTACCTGAAGCAGATCCACTCGGGGGATGGTGTTTTTGTAAAAAAGGAAGCTCTCAGCAGACGCGGGAACACCCAGAGGGAGACGGGGAGGACAAAGAACAACAGATGCATAGCTGACTGTCATTCGACACCTAGCATCCATTTTTTTTAACCTCATAGAAATGTAAATAATGACGGTTTGACGGTTTCCATTTTGTATGCGCACATTTGTTATAAATAACCAAAATAAATTCAGAGAAATCGCTCTTCTATGCAATGGCTCAACTGTATACCCTCTCTACATGGAAAGGAACTAATAGTTTCCCTGTCTAGTAGCACTGGACAACAGAACCCTGAGTGTTGATGAACAAACCCACAGGGAGCTCACTTGGCCTGCTAGGGTTGAGGACTGTGAGAGACTCGGCTTTTAGTCAGTGTGGTATTGAGGCTTATTCACTGGCTGGAGAACTTCAGACTCTGCAGACAGTATACAAAACGTGCAGCGGTAGTCCGACTGTTTTCAGTTCAGGGTCGGAGTCTCCAACCATACACTGCCACCACCCAATGAGGATTCAAACACCCCTTATGCTCACGATGTGGTGGAAGAAATAGTTATGAAAACAAGTGCAAGTCATTAGAAATGTTGCTGCTTTCAGCCCATCAAAATTCTCAGTTACTGTGTCTGCCCGTGTGTAAGAATACTAAAAAATAGAAAGATAGATACACAAAATAAAACAGCATGAGGAATATGTGGATTTTGAAGGGCTGGAAGCGGATATATTTCCAGTAACCTTTAGTTTAATGAAGCAAAGTGGCAAATGCTTCCTCAGTATATGGCAGCAGTGAACAGCACAAGAAAAATTAGCCAAAAGTTGACTGGTGAATCGGACAGTGCAAAGATAAGGGGAATAATTACCCTAATAGCGTTTTGTATAGTGTTGATATGCTGACAGGTGCAACAAGCCAAGCAAGAACCGATTTCTTTGCAGGCTTGAGTTGAAAAAGAATTTTGAAAAATACTGTGATTACCGAAATGGTATAAGTTTTAAAAAGATTTTGTTGAAGTTCAGGGTTGCAACAAAACACAGCCTTCAAATAATTTTCAATTAAAATGACTTTGGTAGTGGACTGAGCTTACGCTTTCCAGATGACCTGTGACCAGGTGTACTTGAATTTTCTTGAACACATTTTTGATGTATTTTACCGTATGCATGTGTACGCTATGTGTAATTATATTCATCTGACCAATCATAATGTGTTATTTGGTGAAATGCTGTATCCCTGAGGTTGAAGGGGAAGTGTGTCTTGGCTGGAATAGGAGGGAAATGAACTGTAACAATATAATACAGCTCTAAGGGGGCCTGAGTCAGAATCTCTCCAATGGGCTTCCCCTCCTCCTTTAAACACTGTAGCTTTTAGTGCATCACGGTTCTGTAGATCTGTCTGATCTGGGACTCCTGCATGTAGAGAAGACAGGTCTGCTCAGGTTAGGTACATCTTCTAAATGATACAGCTATGTAAAGAAGAAACATGAATTTCAATGTTGCACTTGTAAAGAAACAGAAGTAAAGAACAGGAAATGAAAAAGGAAGGGAATACATTTATGAGAGATGAAGAAGTGTAACAAAGCCATTTCATGTTGTCCACAAGACAACTCTATAATTATTTCCAGAAATCAATATGGCTGTAAAGGAAAATGCATCTTGTTTCTTTGTGTAGACTAAGCAGGCATGAGCGGAGAAGAGTGGAGAGAGGGAGAAGCGAACAAATAACGGGCTGAAAACCAGGAATGAGAGAGTAGAGAGCCGGGGACAAGTGGCAGAGGTAAGATGGACCAGGGAAGGTTGAAAGGAGCACAACAACACAATTGAAAGACTGCCGGAAAATTGAAAAAGACTGAAAAGAGACAAGAGGTGAGCTGGAGAGGGAGTGAGAGATGAGTGCAGGGAGAAAAGAAAGAATGAAAGGCCAAATAAAACAAAAAAAAAAAAAAAGAGAGAAAGAAACTGAGGGAAGCTGAAAAAAATGGGACGGGGGAAACATTTGCAGGCAGCCTCTCAGTCAATCATAATCTCCTGGGTGTTGGATATGAGGGAGAGAGTGCAATTTTGCAGTGGTTATCATTATCATCACGGCTATAATCATAATCAGGGTAATTCCAGTGTGGGGAGATGGAAAGGCGGATGGCAAAGGGTGATGGAGGAGGATAAAATGTCAGATAGGAGGAACAAGGACATTACCAGGTGTAACCATGGTGAAATGCACAGAGACAGGGATACAGTAGGTGGATGAGAGTGAAACAAGGACAGACGGTGTAGAACATAGACAGATTGCTAAAATGAGGATGAGGCTCTTTTAATTAAATCAGACACTCACAATTACCAGGTTCACAATGCCTGTGTTGATGATAACAATAATGTTCATTTTCAGGGCACCACAAAGCAACGGCGGGGTAATGAGGGACTAATATAATAAGGATTTTTGGTAGGCTATAGCAGAGAAAGAGGTCTGAAACCCTTTCAATTTCAGCGACCCTGTTGAAACAACCCCTTTATTACCCAGATTATTTTATCTGGGAGATCTCCACGCATCCACCTATCTCACATGAAGGTGCGTTGGAGAGAATTACTTCAGTCTGGATAAAAGAAAATTCCGCAAGCTGCTCTTGCTCAACATCACAATTTACTAGTACACTCTGGACCTTTGTCAGCCATTGTCTTGCAACACTGATCTTAAATAGATGAAGCTCCGCCCATTCTGTGTGCACAGGTGTGGGACAATCATTCTCCTGTGGGAGTGTCTCTCGATAACAAGGCTCATTCAAAATTAACTGTGCCTGGGAGGGCGGTGACAAAAAGACGCTGTCAAGTCTGTCAAAGAATATACAGGAAGTCACAGAAATATTTACACCCTGTTGGATCCACCTGTAGGCTACCTGTAGTTTGCAGACCATGTTCGGATAGCTACGGCTGAAACAAACCTTATTATTATTATTATTATTATCAGCCACATAAGATATGTTTGTTGTTCTTCATTGCACAACATATGGCCAACAATCTAGCATTAAATATTCTAATTACACAGAAAATTGGGATTTTCTACAAAAAGTGGCGTTTGTGGTCAAAACTAAGAGCCAATCAGCTCTTTGATCAGGCGACAGCCAGGCATTTCCCAACCTGGGTCTGGGTCTCGCAGTCGGTGGAGAGCAGCTGTGGTGTGTGGCTCTGAAAACTTCGGACGCCTCGATCTTGTGAGGTTATCATTGCCCACGTGTGCATGACGACAGGGCAAGTCGGGATCAAGTCGGACACAAATCTAACCGGCATGCATGGATTCTGCACTGGCATATAAGAAAAAGAACAACAGGAACACATGAGACACTATGACACATAATTATCTCCATTTACATGAATATTTACAAAAACTTGCATAATGAATGAAAACGTTGGCCTTTCAGCTTTCATTAATGGAGGGACTATCAAACCCATGGATCTGGTCTGATGATAGTATGTGCCAATGTTTTTTAATTACAGAGCCCGGTCTATGGCAGTTGGGGGTATTTCTTTCTCTGTGGGGGGACTCTTTTTCTTGATTTCTGCAAATTACCCTGATTATAAAACTGTGGCTGTCTGCTGTTTAGATACCTCTAAACAATTACAACTAGTTTCAGTTTATTCCATTTATATAGAAAGTAAACAGGATTTGCACAAAAGTGCTTCAAAGTACATTTACGATCAGCCACAACATTATGACCACTGGCAGGTGAAGTGAAGAACATTGATTATCTCGTTACCACGGCACCCGTGGGCAGCAAGTGAACATTTTGTCCTCCAAGTTGATGTGTTGAAGCAGGAAAAATGGGCAAGCGTAAGGATGCGAGTGACTTTGACAAGAGCCAAACTGTGATGGCTAGACGACTGGGCGGCAGACCGGTCAGGGTGCCGATGCTGACCGCTGGAGTGTATCCTAAAGTGATCGGGGAGCCAGTGCAAGGATGCAAGGATAGGAGTGATGTGGTCTCGTTCCATGGACCTTGTTATTAATGGGGTAGCAGCATTTTGAATTAGTTGTCAATGCGAAATGGTGGCCTGAGAGATGACGAAGTAGAGGGAGTTACAGTAGAAGGACTCTTTCTAGGTCAGAGACTGATAGGAAGTGCCTAATTTTGGAGATGATTCTGAGTTGGAAGAAGCTGGACCTGACAACGGAAATTTACCCGCCTGTTAAAACTTAGATCTCAATCAAATTTAACACCCAGGTTCTTGGCGTGTGGTCTGATGTAGGCCGAAAGGTGTTTGAGGTTCTGTTAAGTAACAGTGACACTGGTACTATTACTACTACTACTACTACTGAATTATAAAGTCAAAAACAGAACAGCATTCAAAAAATGTACAGCAAAGAATATACAATTATTTTAGTACAGAACAGGAGAACCTTCAAGGCCATTACTTTATATGCAATGTCATGAATCATACAGTTGCCTACTTATGAGTCCTCCCTCCACCAGGGGGCCCCATGGATGCTAGCAAGAACATGTCCTAAAAGTTCAGACACACACACACACACACACAGCAGGATTCTATCGGGAACAAGCAGATACGCTCAAAGGTGCTTATGACACAGGAAAACATGTAAACATACAGGACATTTACAGAAATGTACAGAATAATTGTAAAATAAGTAACACACACCTTTGAAAAGAAATCATCATACAAGTTTCTTGTATATAATCAGCCCCACACACTGAAAATGAAAGGTGATTGAGAGGTAATTACAGGGGAGACACTAAGGAGGCAGAAAATGTATAATGTCTTACAGTAATCTCACAAACGCCTACACACCAAAATGTCTTCTCTTACCTTGACAAACCTGAAGGGCATGTCAAGGTACATGGTGGTTACACCAGCAGCTGTAGTCCAGCGGTGGCTGGGAGCCAAAGTGGTGAGGTGCAAGTATGTTAACGTCATTCAGGAACAAACACAGACCTTTGGCTCTCTTTTCTATTCTCCTCTACACTGATGCCTGGACGTTTTTATAGGTGGTTTGCACAGTGGCGTAGACACAAAGGGAGAGGGGAAGCGGTTCAGACAGAAACGGGTAGTTACAGTGCTCGTCATCGTGTAACCAACCAGCCGGTTGCACCAGCTGTTTAAACTTAAAAAATGCTTATTAAGATGATATTTACACATCACTGGATCAACTGCAGAAACAAGCGTCTCCACAGAGTTTACAGAGCTACTAACTACGAGGTGTAACTGCTGCTTTTTGGTCAGCTTACAGTGAATAGAAGAGGTATGCTTCCTTCTAATTTTAAACTGCACACAGATTTATTAACTTGATCTGAGACAAAAACAATGTCTATGTATGTATGTATATTAAAATAGTAATAACAAAAGAAAAACATTGCCTACCTTTAGCAGTGGATTGCTAAGATCATTTAGCAGCCTGGCCTGTTCAGACTGTTATTTCTGGAATTGTTTTGATGCTGCAGTGATTTTTGTAGTGATGCTGTTTGTTTTATGCTGAAATGTTTCTCGGGAACTGATTTGCACTTTAAGGGGTTTTACTGACTACTGGTGTTCCCTGATTTCTTGAACCGAAAGAAGTAATCTAATTAATGACACATATTCAGGTGTACAAGAGGGACTTATGATAATGATAATTGCATTTATGATTATTTAATTAAACTGCTCCATTTGTGCACCTTATAGCTGACTCATCTAAAAACAGACGTTAGTTAATACTAAAGTGGCAGTATAGTTTGCATTCACCAAACCATTCTGCACATGTTGCTAAAACAGATTTGTTCTTTTTGTTTTGAATGTAATTATATCTGTAACACACAAATGTCAAATAATTAAGTCAGTAAAACTCTCCTTTAAATCCAATATTTGTAAACATAATACCAAATCACCATGACAACAGTGGACTATTTGAGCTAAAACGAACTGAAGTCAAATAAATATTAAAAAGTCAAAAACAGCGTTTAATCCATGAGGCGTTAAATTGTTTCGTTACACTAAAATGTCACTAGATGAAAATAACCAAAAGATTGATTTTCTTTCTCTCACAGAGCTAACACAACTCCGCAAGAAAATCAATCGAGACCATACCTTACAGTAACTCCAAACTCTTTATTTAAAATAAGATTTTTTGGAGTCGAGAAGCCACACAAAATATTAATTTTCAGAGACAAATACAGGCTTAGGAGTAAGGTATTAAAATAGATGTAAGGGTAAAAGTGTGAGGGAGGAGGAGACGAATTGATAAGAGTAAAATGATTCAAGCCAGGTGAAATGCATCAAATTGGAGAAGATAAGGGGAGAATAAGAGAAATTGAGCTGTTAAAAGAGGTGCATGACTCTGTGGAAAAAAAGACGGAAGGAAGAGGGAGAGCACTCACGGAGGCTGGAGAGAGATGAATAGACGTGCAGATGAACAGAACGAAGGAGAGTGGATGCAGGATAGAAAGTTGGAAACGGCAGAGAGAGAGAGAGAGAGAGCAGGTGTAAGATTCATGGAGAGTACTTATCCCGAAATATATATGAATCTGTGGCAGGAAATGGGACAAATGCAGAAAAGAGAGGAGGGAAAAATGGCATGGAGAGAGCTGCCAGGTTAGAATGACTGGGGGGGGGGAGTTGTGGTGACGGATGGTGATGGTGGTAAAGGTGTGTGTGTGTGTGTGTGTGTGTGTGGTGGGGTGATGAGTGCCTCCATCATCCCTGGCTCTCTAATAGCCCTTCATCAGAGCTGTCCAGCACTGACGTGCCTCAGCCTAATTGCGGAGCCTTGGAGCAGAGCGTCACTTTTACTGTAATTGTAGTGAAGCCGAGATGGCGGCATACGCTCTCGCTTCACATACACAAATAAAGAAGCACATGCACGCCCAACACCTGCACTCATCCACCTTTGCATGGCTGCATCTCATGCTGCGAGTGTGGTCGGCTTGTTCAAAGTTATACTTAGCTGACAGGTGAGACGCTAGCTGTGCATATGTGGGCAAATCTATAGATTTGTCCATGACAGTGTGTCTGTGTGTGTGTGTGTGTGCTTCCTTTTGGACATATTGACTTCATCTCTCTATTCTGTCTGCTCTGGTGGCTGGTTGCTTGTTGGTTGCAGCCACACAGTATGGGAACGGCATGGGACAGGATTGGGATGGGATAAAAATTTATTTTTACTCAGTCGTGGGATTGGGATGGGAGACTGGAATATTTTTGTGGGACTGGCATGGGACAGGAGTTAAAATCCACGCCACCCTCTAATCACCCCCTAATGCCTCTAACATCTTTCAAACACCATTCTCCTAGTTTCACAAGCTTTCCTATTAATTTAAACTATGCATTGTTAACATGTTTGCATTCTAGCGGTCTTCATGTCAATCATGTTTGCACACACGCCTGAGAAGAGGCTAATGCTAATGTTCAGGGCCTGCTGAGGACTGCTAAAGCGGAACCTTAATAACCCTAAAACTAAATGTTCTTCCTCTGCAAAGTTGTCCTCATTCTAAAGAGGCAGGACCTTGCAAGGATAGAAGAACAAGAGCATGGATCTAACACACACAAAGACACACACGCGCCTCATGCACATGCACTAACCTGGGAAGACATGTTGACAGTGAGGGGAGTCCACTTGTTATCCATGCCCTGCAGGACACTCTGGGCCACTGAGGTTTTACAAGGACGGGTACCGACCCAACACCAGAGCCTTAACCTGGATGTTGTAGTGAACCCCGTCCACTTTAATCTAATAGCTCACAGGTCATTCATAATCATATAAAATGGAATGTTGCAGGAGAGAAATAGACGTGCTGTAGAGTGATTAGATGGTTATCTAAGGGTGGTTGTCGCAGCATATGTACACCTTCCATTTCATCTTAGGAAATCAATGTGGGTTGGCTGCAGAAACTGTTGCTTGTTGGTTTTTGAAAGTGACATTTTGTACACAGTTTAGTCAAAACTGTCTCTGATAAGCAGTCAGTAAAGTAACCAAACTGACAAGACGCGGAAATGGATGAAAGGATGAGCGGAGAGTGGGATGAGATGAGACAGACAGGATAAGAGGGGAGGGATGAAAGCATGACAGGAGAGAGAAGGACGGAGATAAGAGATGGGGGATGAAGGGTAAGAATGAGAGAGAGATGAAAGCATGAGGGGTAACATGGGATGACATGATGGAGTGAGAGAGGTGTGGTGGAATGAGAAAAAAAGGAAAGATAACAGGAGGAGAGACAGGGGCGGTGAAGAGAGAAAAAGGAGGGGAGAGGAGTGTGACACATAATGGAGATGAGAGAGGAACGGGTAAAGCGGGGTGAAAAGGGTAGGAAGAAAACTTTGACAGTACGTTTAACAAAATGCATGCCCTTTTTGTGTCCTACATTTTAATTTAAGTATAAAAGAGCTGCATTTTGCCCACTGCAGATGGCTAATTAAAGTTTCTTAAACCATATCAGGCAAAATAGAAACATTAACAAAGCTGGAAGATAATTAGGGGAGGGGGAGCTGTAGATTGGTCTGCAGGCCAATGCTTTATGATTGAGGGGTCTCATTCAGACAGATCAGGGGCGGATAACAACACTATGGGGTCTTTATGAAGCATGACTTTGCAGGAATGCTACATAAACAGCTCATTTGTGGTTGCATGTGTGTGCGTGTTTGTTGTGTATGACCACCTCTGAGGGGCCCCTTAGACAGAACTTATGATACTGTCACTTAAAATGTTTCTTTCTTGTGACATCTTCAAAATTAATGTTTTAGGTCTTTTTCCAGTATACGTTTTGGCTCTGTTCTTGACATGAATGACTTCACGCAGAGCCTCTGGCTTATAGGCCCCCTAAGGCCTTGGGCTCCTGGGTCTGAACCCGGCAGGTCTTCTTGGTAATCCACCCATGATTAGGGGTAAAAAGATATAATGAAAAAACATGTATTTTGTACTGCATTCATTAAGGATTGTAGTAATTTCTTAACTTCGTTGTAGACAATTTAAGTTTGTCAGACTCTTCACCTACATGTACCTGGTAATAAAAATAGTCTTCATACTGTCTGAGCCCCACAGCACATTAAACAGTAGACATGTGGGTGTAACTGCCAATCTTATAGCAACATAGTGTAGTAAATTAACCAAAAAGTAGGTGTTATATAATAAATTACACTAAAACAACACTTGGAAGAGGTTCTACATACAGCACACACGCACAATGGAAGTGACTGTGTATGGAGGAGAGGTTGGTGACTGTAGGCGAGAAAACCTGGCAGCAGGTGGCTGGCAGGTTGTATATAGAGTCAGGTGTACGTACATATACACACACACACACACACACATACTCACACATATAAGCGTACACCACCTGAGGTCAGGTACACAAGGCCAGACGGTTACTCACTTGGCAGCACAGCACCAGCCCTATGGCAGCTTATCTTCACAGGAAGACCAGGTTCTGTTCTCGGCGTCCACATAGTGGGGGAAAAACAGTGTCCTGAAAGAGATCAGAATGAAATAGTTCAGTGCATAAAAAGGTCCAGACATTGTTGGTGCCTGCCAACAGAGGGGTTTCGGGTTGTTGGACAAATAGGCAGCAGGAGAGATCTATATTATTCTCAGCCTGCGGTGCGTTTACAGGCGAGATGTTGCTCTTTAGTAACATTTAGTTGCTGTGAGAATCCTCAGAACTTGTGTCTCACTCGTGTCTTCCTCCACAACCCCTAGTTGGAGGAGGGAAAGCACAAATGTTCGTAGAAATGTAATCCAAAATCACCACTGAAACACATGCGTGATGAAGATCGTGCATTAATGTTACCGCTTGCGCAACACAGGAGGATTCAGTGGTCGGCAGCTCTTGGCAGGGATGGAAGACAGACGTACACAGAGCATGACACATAAGTGAGCACATGAGCCAGTACTACAGCTGGTACTGGCCAACTAAGCTACTCAAAGCACTTCTCCCAATTGTTATAAATCATCTTTCCTTTCTCATGATTTTCTCACGATTATGTTATATTTGGCAGCTTTGTCTGCCTATCATATTGGCTTTTGTGGTCTGATACTTTCGGTACCTTTCACGTACACGTAGTCATTTGACCCATAGTTAATGCTACATGTTAATTATAGTAGCTTTAAGTACTGCTTGCAGTGTTGCTGCAATGCTAATCATATTTCCAGATCCATGCAAATAGAGCAACTCACGTAGAGAGAAAAGTGAAAACCTGAGAAGCCTTTTTTGAACTGCCAACGTATGCCGGCATCTACTAACGCACTGATGGGATCAAAGACGCACACACAACACGCGGAAACAAAGAAATGCATGGCTGTGAAGCAAAAAAGTATCTCCGTATGTGCTCTGCTTAATTTAACCACAAAACAAGGTTAACTTCTCTCCAAGTTCGCAACTAAAGAAAGCAGACAGTCGTATGAGAGTGACAATAATAGGAGAAACGGTGGACTGCAAACATTTGATGTTCATGTTATTTCCACTGCAGACGAAAGAAGGGAAAGCTCTTCAGCATGATAAAGGAACAGGGTGGAATGATAGATTTTATGTTCCTGATTCAGTTATGTGGTGATGCCGCAGAGCTCAGGGATAGAGCCTCCGAATGTTCATTTTACAGGACCAACTTTAGCCTGTAGGGCTAAATAAATAAATAAATATATATATCAAATAATAAGGACTGGACTATAGCACTCAGGAAGACCATAATTCAATATAATCACAAAGAATTCCAGTAAAAAACGCAGATACTATATTATTCTCCTCACATTACAGTGTCTGAGCCCCATAGCACACCTTTATACTCTATACATTCTTTTTTTTTATATTGGTCACAATCAACATTAATACAAGACTAAACATAATCAACGGCAAATCAGAGATGTCGAAAGTAGGAGTGCAGTGTTGTTTTAAATAAAGAATAAGGGCTTAAATTTGTCTGACTTTCATATTTCCTTACAACATAAAGAATACATGCTATGTAGTGTGAGGGTCTGTTTTATATACAGTTCATGATCAGATTAGTCCCAACCAGATGAATCTGTCATCATCGGCCTCACAGGTTCAGCGCTGATTAACAATATATGATAGGAACCATTTTTTTTATTGCCATAATAACAAAGTTGCTTTGTGAACATCTAAATCTTACTTTCTAGTTTTCTTAATAGCTATATACTTCTCCAATAATTTGAACTTAGGAGGGTGATTTACAGCACCCCCGGCCAGAAAATAGTTCCAATGTCCCTGCTGGGAAAATTGTGATTATCCTGGCTATTAAATATGTAGAACTAAATTATTATATATTGACATGAGTGCCAGACTAATGGATGTGTGGCTGATGTAATCGAGCCAGCACAGCAGTCTGTTACAGTTTACAAATAAAAGATAACTTCCAAAGAAACTGCCAACTTATAAATAAACCGTGTGGTCAACAAGGAAAACAAGGAAATGTTATTGTGTTCGGAAAGGAGTATCTTTCAGCCCGTGAGTTTGTGAGGCAGGCTAAGTTTGATTTAATACTCCCTCCATCACTTCATCATGGAAAACACACAAACATGGGGGTGATTTGTTGCCTGTCACTTCGCTCCATTTCTAATGTGAGCCAGAGTGTCAGCTAAATGGATCAAGCCACTTGGATGTTCCGGCTCCTTTTCCATTTTAAGCTATTAATCCTGGCCAAGTGTTTGTGCTCCTGCCTTGTCAGATTTGCAAGACAGAAACCCAAACCGCATCAGTTTGTGTCCTTTGGAGACATTTCAGTTACTGCCCAGAAGAAAACTACCTTTAGTCAGTGTATACTCACTTTGACAAACTGTTGCATGTACGGAACTGTAATACACCGTTTGGTGAAACCGGGCACTTAACGCAGTACACACGGGTCTCGTTTCCACTCTCAGCTGTTCAGGCAAGGGGCGTTTTCCCTCTATTGGCGAGTGTGGGAACCATGCTGTCATCCATGACGTAGTTCAGTTCCATCAAACACCGTCCACCGGTTCCTCATCTAAAGAATGAAGAGAAGCAGAGCGTGTGCGGAGAAGAAGTAAGGCAAAGTACAAATACCAGTAACGATTATGTGCCAACACAAAATGATAAAAGACGGAAAATTGTCCCACCCGAACATCTTGTACTTTTCTCTTTCCATAGTCTTAGTTTTGACTTTTCTTTTTATGTTTATTTCCTTGTTGACAAGAATATTTTACAGTATGTGCACATGCTTGTACTTGTACTCCTCAGTTCTGGTTTATCGCAATTCTGGTAATCTAGGAATGACTTAAATGTCCTCCCCAACGTAACATTTTGAAGCACCTTTGCAGTATTCATGCAAACTTTGGACTTCTACAAATGATAACTTTTTGAAACACGGCATGACATTTCCACGTTTTAGTGCCTCCCAAAACAGGACTGTCCAGCGTCCTTAACAATATGTTCTGGACCCTTTTTGTCCTCCATTTTGTCCATGGTACTTCACTTGATGCTCATTTGTTAGTCCCCTCACATTGGCATTTCAAGTTTGTTCCATTCCAAACCAAGGACTAAGACAAGTCACAGCAACTTTAAATTTGAATGAGACCAAACCAACAACAGGGGAGAGAGAGAGAGAGACAGACAGACAGACAGACACACAGAGGAGGAAATGCAAACACACGTTTGACAAGTAAAACTGTCACAAGCCTTCTGGGATTGGGGCTTTTGGCAAATAAAGGTAGGAGGGGAAGATAAACAAGTCAAGCTGAAAGGAGGAGCAGTCAAGCGCTCAAGCAGACATACGCAATCACAGACTGAAACACACACACACACACACACACACACACACATCCACAGACACTCCAGCACGTGTATATGGATGGGACAGACGCAGCAACAAAGCAGAATACTCCACAAACCCTGACGGAGTTAGAATTCAATAAAGGTGGAAAAAAGAAGATATTGAGGAAAAATTGAGGCAAATGAATGGCGTGCTCATGAATGCAAGCGTACACACACACACACACACACACACACACACACAGAAGTGCCAGCAGGTGATAGCATGATTGATTTATAGATAGATTGGAGGTTGTGTCTCAGCTGTTAGAGCCATCTCATCTCAGTGCATGGACTGCAATGCACAAACACAGCTGGGAGCAGGCAGAGGGGAACAGGTGATCAGAGCGAGAACAGAGCAGAGATAAATATCAAGTCACTGTGATAAGAAGTGGAGGGCATGAAAGGCAATGAATTTGAGGGAAGAGAAAGCGGCAGAGCAATTAGAGGCGGGGAAATGGAACAGAGGAAGGGAGGGAGGAAATAAGGGGTGTAAAGGGGATGAATACGATGAATGGATGCAGTGAAAATGGATGGCTGTGCGTGTGTGCGTGTGTGTGCACAAAAGCTATGGAGTGTGTTTTCATTTGCTCTAGTGTAATGGTTACTATCAGATTTTGCCCTGTTTGTGTTTACACATGTAAACATTATAACACCAAAAGTCTGGCAGACGGCCCTCCGTGCACTGGGCAAGGTGTGCGCGGACTCGTGCATGAAAAAAGTGCCCCATGTGTCACGATGGTCTCACACACACACACACACACACATCTACCTGCTCCCTTTCCAGGCCAATGGTGGAGCTGCGTGGCATTGACACAGACCAGAACACATATAGGAAACTGGTGATTCCAATTTGGGAAAAACCTCTAATGGCAAACAAATTGCACTAGCGTGCTCTCTCTCTTTCTCTCTCATTTTCCCTCCTTACATGCTGGTCTTTTTTCTTTCTGATTGGGTCCAGTCAGAAAGCCTGGTGAGTCTGGCAGCATTTGTGTAGGGTTCACATCTGATCTGTGAGCCCTTTGCTTCAAGGGGTGAATTGTCCTTTGTAATCTGAGATATCAGATGTATTTGCTACAGCTCTGCCACACACCCATAATCTAAGACTGATTTTATTAATCCTATGTAAATGGATTTAAGTGCTGTTCTCTCTGCCCCACGTTCACTTCCTACCAGACATCTCATCACATTTAATACTTTCCTACACGTTTCAATGAATATCCCTAATATGTACAGCCCATGTAATTATTCAAAACACAACAAAAATGTTAATAGTTTAACTCTCTCCAATTTTTGATTATGTAATTTTAGCCTTACATTACTGCCCATTGTTTTTCTTGTAAAAATGTTGTCTTGTTGTTTCACATTTGCACTTTAATATGACGTGCGCAAATTAGTACATGCTTCCTCTTACGCCACGATGTCAGTTTAGTAGGCGGCCCTTCAATATGGCCCAGGACACGTTTGTGTACACACTGCAAATGCAGCCACTGTAATCCGAGTCGTGTAATAATAAAGAAATGATAAAACACACTTGTTTACACCTGCTGGTCCATAGGAAAGCGGGTTGATTCTTTTGGTCATGCACATACAGTAAACCTGAATGTTGGTGGCTTTAAAAGAATATGTCTTACACACATTGATTTGTATTACATGGCCCACGTCAATTTAAAGAAAGAACAATGATTCACAGTCTATTTCATAGCGCACGCTTTTGTGTCGGTGCACTGGTGGTCTTGATTAAAGAGAAAAAACATGGGCTGTTATTATGTATCGATGATGATGAGTGCTTCCTGTCATTTACTTGTTATTTAGAAGCCGCAGTGTAGGAGCATGTGAAAGTTGAAATAATCGGTTTTACTGTAGGACATTCCATCATTGCTGCAGCATTATGTTGCTGCAAACAATGTGGCAGGAATGACTACAATGCTAGCAGGTGCCATTTAGCAAATGTTCACTGAGCGGTGGGTTTTAACATTCTTCTCATTCACAGCTATTCGGGTTTTTTTTTTAAAGCTGAAAAGAGTTGAATATTTTCAAAAGGTATGAGAATCCACCTGATGTCATAATATACGAATGAATATGAAGTGTACTGTCACGCCAAAAAGACAACAAGAGAACGTGAGTGTGAGAATGAGAGAAGAAACTTGGAGGAATGTGTGTGAAGCAAACTAATCTTTTAAAAAGGCAGGATGAGTGTGGACCTACTGTGTAGCACGAGATGCAGAAGTGCAGATGCATATTCATAGACAGACAGAACCCGTTTATACGCGCACGGCCTGTGTGAGTGGTTGTGCATCAAGGTGAGTGTGAACAGGGAACTGCAGTGGTGAAAGGGGAGCGAACGCGCCGAGAACACATGCATCGGAGTCAGAGAAGGCCACCAGCAGCAGCCAGGTACAAAATGTGGGCTACAACAAACCAATCTGATAGCGGCTCAAAGAACCTCTATCAAACAAAGCCAAACAAGGGGAAACGGAGAGATTGGAGCCGCTCTCCTAAAGGCGAACTAGACAGGATGAATGCTGGATGGAAAGAAAGAATTAAACCACACATGAAACAAAGGCACGTAAACAAGCGTCGGTTTTTTTTCTCTGTGGGCTCTGCGGGTTAGGTGTGCGTAATGTGCATCTGTATATCGTGTTGTGAGTTTGTGAGAGCATATTTGGCCATAGCAACACGTGTGTTTGTGAGTGGTGTCCCAGCAGGAGAGCGCTGTGTGCCAGCACTGCGCTGGTTGAGAAACCTGGACAAAGCCCGGACTGCAGTGGACACTCTGGCTGGGAGGGACGTCGGAGGGTTTGAAAGAGAAAGGAAAATGAGAGAGAAATGTTCAGGTGCATAAAAAGGAAGTGTTTGGAGAATGAGAGTGGAAGGGGGAAGAAAAAAGAAGAGGAGAATAAGTGCAAGGATGGTAGGAAGAGCAGAAGAGGAGGAGAGATGGCGTGGGGGGGATTTGGCTGTCCTCTGTAGGCCCTGGTATCTCCAGTGAGCAGCACTGGGCCTCAGCAGACCACAGAGAAAGAGAGGTGGACGGGAAGGAGACACAGGAGGTAGTGGAAGAGAAATTTCTTGAGCTGGCTGGCTGGCTGGCTGTCAGACACCTGCTTCTGACTCACCAACTTCCTGCTACTCTTTCCCTCTCTGTCCGGCGGGTGGGGGGGATGAGTTTGGGCAGAAAGAGAGGCCATTCAGAAAGAAAGGACTCAGGAGAACACAATGGCGTTTCCAGCTAATGACGTGTGGGGGCTTAACCGAAACACAGTTTTAGAGAGAAAGAGAGCGGGAGGGGGCAGATAGCTCTGATGGGCAACAGGACTCAGCTGTATGAGAGATGCTCCCCCCCCCCCTTCCACACAAACCCCACCCGATTGTAAAACAGTGATGTATGTGTGTGTCCAAAGTGCTGCAGCTACTTCACTTCCAATTCCCGTCGACATGGCACTTCGATCTCAATCCATCTCTCTGTCTGCCTCTCTCCACCTTTCTCAAAATCTCTTAATCTTTTCAGAAAAGCTCCCAGGTCTTCTCTCCCGCGAGCTCTCAAAGGTCACTCTATGTTCCCCACAGCATTATTGGTTCACAATAAACCAGTATGAACACATCTCTATTTGAACTCTGCTCTCCTCTCCAACACACTGGAGCTCTGACCTAGTTATTTTGTGTAGTCCTCAACAGAGAGAGAAGGAGCATCGCGACCATTTTCCATCCCAACACTGCAGTGTGCAACCATTTCTCAAGCGCCGGGGTGCACCAGACTTGTGTTGGATGTATATAGAGCACGGTCAGCAGTTTTTATTTTTTATTTTTGGCGATTTGTTTTCCACTGGAACATGGAGCACTAGGCAAAACATTATATCTTTAAAGCAGTCTTAATATATTTATTTTTGCCCACTTGGGGGCAGTGCACCAATATACTGTAAATATTACATTGACATACTATTGCCTCATGAAGTCCTTAGAAAACAGTTGCACGGTAGTACATCCAGTAGATCCATGTGTCCGTGTCCAATTTTCATTCTATTCTTAGCTCTATTTTGGTCTCCACCTGCTCCGCAGGGAAATATCTGGCTCTTTAGCTGCTACATGCTCCACTGTGTTTACCAGCTACTGAAAACAGCTGACTGCTGCAGCCATTTTGACTGCACCACATTCATGTAGGTGAGAAGTTATTAACGCGTGCATTACTTGTAACTGAGGTCATAATTTCTTACAGTTGACATCCAGACCAGTTTATTTAATTTCTTACAATTGGGCTCTCAAATGGCCTTTAAGGGCTACCACTGTGCCACGGGCATTTCACGCATGCACAATTCAGCACGGGCCTATTGAAAATCCCATCATCTCTAAGCCTCTACAGCAGATGTAGAGGCATCTACATGCAAGCGTAAAAATGAACACCATTTCTTTTTCTTCCGTGTGTATTGAATGGTAAACTTCCACAGTGCAAAAAACATATTCGAGCTCCAATATTGTGTGCCGGATCAAATCAATCCATTTTCACAGCAGCTTTACTTGCACAGCCCACAAGCCTGACAAGGAAATGCTACTGAACCAGTAGCCATCTTTTCTGCTTGGACTTCATTTTCTTTTTTCCTGCTTCAGATTCGGAATGTGATCATAATTGTCGTGACAACAAAAGCCCTGTGGCTATAGCACCAAAAACAAACTGCTATCCCGGCGTGCATTGAAACAAAGAAGATGAGGTTCTGTACGCGATAATTTTAGATGCACTGATTACACAGTGAAAAGCTGTGGCTAATGTGTGCAATAAAAGCTTGATAAGTGTGTGTGAACATAAGGTGCCTGCCACAGATTACTTTATTTTCTCATTTCAATTTTAAACTCATTTTCACTGTTACCTACTACTAACTCCTATCACTCATTGCTTTATGAAACAAAGTGCAAGAAAGAAGAGCCCGAGTTGAGTTTCGAAATGTACTGTAGGGTGTGAACCGTGCCGTGTGTTTCTAGTATCTGTAGATGTATTCAGGCTGATCTCATAAGGGAAGTAAGTACTCGGTCGGTTAACTCGCTGGTGGAGAGGGCGTTTTCTCCATGCAGCTTTCAAAGACTCATTGTCATGGAGTTCAGAGGATACTTCCATTGTCCCACTGGGGATCCAAGCAATGGTGAGATGGAAAATAATGACAGGAGGGACGGCACAGGGATAATATAGCAGTCTAGAAACAGATGATGAGGAAATTGCAATTAATAATAAAAATGATACCATTGCTCATTACTGGCAGATCATATCACAAACGTCTTTCTTGTTCGTCAGCTATCAAGGTTTGCATGACAATAAATAAAATGTTTTTGTAATCATAATTCCACAGTAGCTTTTTAACGAACAGCTGCTCTATTTTATGAGAGGGTGGCAGGGGGTGTGCATTTTATACATCAAGTGACAAAAGATATTAGGGCACGGTAGCAATGTCAGAACAAAGGCGATGCAAACTGAAAGAGAAAAGAAGTCAAAGGTGTAGAGACATTCACACAAACGCTTGTTGCAATCTGATCATATCGCTGATGACTGGCTTGTTTGTTAGCGACTAAGGTTTGAATGACAAAAAATGTAATGCACTATAATTTAACAGCAGCAACATCTGCTGTGCTTTGTCTGCGAGTGGCGATCATTAGTGACAAAAACAGGAGTTTGTGGTAAAAGTTGAAATAGAACATAAGGCAGCAAGATGGAAAAATATTAAAGGCTTAGCCAGATTTATAATAACACATTGTCTCTTTCAGATCCTGTTGCTGATTACTCGTTTCAAGTAAAGAAAACAACAACAACAAAAAAAAAGACATTTCAGGAGCAAATTATTTACTTTATCAGAAGGTTGCAGTCTGTTCCCGTTAGATGGTTTCATATACAGTATATCTGCAGATAATATTGCAGGCAAGGACTTTTTTTCCCCATCTAATTGTATGTACATTATAGTTAAATGCATATCTTTGTTCAGATTTGTGGTTCTTATTTTTGACTGTATGTCTACTTCTATCTTCTTGTACACATACTTGGCCAATAAAGCCGAGTCTGATTCTGATCACATAATACCTACAGTATACAGAAGATGTGATGACAAGTGTCAAAGAATGGAAATTAAATTAATTTCTTTATTCATTTATTATGTGAATGTCAATGTTTCAGAGCTCAGTATACAACCTCATAGGCCTACATGCTTCCAGCTCTATCAAATTAAATCCTAGAAAGGGTTCTAAGGGACGAAGGGAGGAAGGAAGCCAATCCTTGATGAGGCTTGTATTGATATTGCCTATACCTTTCCTTTTAACAAGTACTTTAAGCATTCTCATGTTCCCAGAGGCAAAAAGGGAGAAGAAAATGACTGGTCCGAGGCCTTAAAAAATGAGCATCTGTGTGTGCGTGCAGGTGTATGTCTGTGTGGGTGCACGTGTGCACACATGCACATGTGGGTGGGACAGGTTTGGGAATAGAAGGTATCTAAGCAGAGACAGAGGCAGGAGAGAGGAAGAGAGGGAGCCAGATAATGAGAACCAGGGGGAGGTGATGCTGGCATGGGGAGAGGAAGATAGAGACCAGAAATAGACATGCAAAGAGCAAGGTGTTGAGTCAGAAAATGAAAGAGGAGATGGCAGGCATGGAAGGAGGAGGAGGAGGAGGGGAGAGAGTGAAGTAGGGAGAAAGTGAGAGGAGGAGTGAAAATGTGCAAGATAGACGGAGGGACAGAGAGAGAAGGAAGAGAATAAAATCTGAAATGAAATGTGAAAAAGAGATGTGGAGCGGGACATAAAGCAGGATAGAGAGAGAAAATGCGGGGGGGGGGGGATTATTAGAGAATGAAAGCAAGGAAGAGTTACTAAGAGCAAGATGTAAAGAGTAAGAAGACAGAGAGAGAGAGAGAGAGAGACACAAATAGACATGCGAGGTTGAGTCACACTGGGAACCTAGAACAAGCTGAAAGCATACAGAATTACAGCAGGAACCATGGGGAGCATGACACACACACACACACACAACCCTTTGCAAATGTGATGTACTGATGCAAGTGTGGAATGAGAAAGCAAGGGCAAAGAGTACTTATAAAAGGCTCAAAGATAAGAAGGAATAAGAAGAGACAAAGATGGAGGTGGAGGTTAAGCACAACATGACAGAGACCACTTAGCTTGGCATGCATACTAGATGTATACACACACACACTTTTAAAAGGAGGTTAATCTTTCCTTTCTCATCTGTCTTTGATTCCACCCCCCCCCTCCCCATCTACCCCCGTTCTGAACCCTATGTCCGATTTATAAACAGCATCTGGAGTTGCTGCAAGAGTGACAATGACAATGTGTTCATGCCCTAAAGAGGCATCAGCCAGCACCAGCAGCTGGCTGAGGCGACAACAAACGGCATAGTTCTGTCCGACGCAAACATATTTTCACTGTGAGGGTTTGCGTGTGTGTGAGTGACAGCTGCCAGTTAATACAGTAATGGGTGTGTGTCTGTGAGAAAGTGCGCGAGAGAAAGGAGAGTAATTTGCAAACTAAATGAGGCCTGCTAGATATGTCTCAGTGCACATGAGTGCGTTTGTGTCTATAGATTCATAGAAGTAAGCATTTATGTATATTTACAGCTTACATTTGTGTGTGTGTGCGCGCATATGACTATTGGTAAAGTGTGTCTGCCTATACAATATCTCTGGGGTCCATTTAAAAACACTGCAAGGCATCCTGCCAAGTGTATCTGTGTGTGACTTGATCGTCTCAGGGCCCAAAACATCCAGATAAAGCTGGATCAAGATACGTGACTATCATACTAGTGAGGAAAAACAAAGAGTGCGAGAAGGCAAGGGAGGGAAGTGAAAGAAAGCATGAAAGAGACATTATGTGTGAGAGGAGAGAGACCAAAGAGAAACAAAACAGGCGTACAGTGGGGTGCAGTCAGTATTAGTATTGTCTTTCATTGGACTTGAAATGAAACAATTACTTTGAGTTGATTGGGTGAACACCCCCCCCCGACTGTTATGATGAGTGTGATGAAGGACCCAAGAGCAGGCAGAGGTGCTGGTGGGAAAGAAATAATACTGCTTTATTTCTTAGGAGGCATGGGGAAGGTAATGACTTTGAACCAGGCGAGAAGTAGATCCAGCAGAGGGAGACGAACGTCCCGAAGGCCGGATGGCGAGACAGGCTGTAGATCCGGGTGACGCGAGACAACGACTCGCCTTACTAGGTGGGCAGAGAAGACAGGCAGGCAGACAGACAGACAGGATGGAGCCGGAGAAACACCAGAAACAGAAGAGTAGAGTAACAAAGATCATGAGCGATCTGGCGAGAGAAGTGTCCGCTGATGTTTATGGGTCATAGGCTTAACACCATAAAGCAAATATTATGATCCAATTGAAGTTCATGTTTATTACTTTTTGTCCACTACAACTGGAGAACTCGAGGGCTACAATTGCCACATGTCTGGCATTCGTGTGATGGGGACATAAACATCCTGAAATTGCAGCTGAAAGTCAGCGTGTTAAGTATTGGATGAAGAGAGGACGTACAACTCCTCTGCAGAAGTTCCACACTGAAACTCTGCCTCACCCAGAAAATATACAAAAACACCAAAGGGACCTCTTCACAGAAAGCAGGAGACACCGTAGAGCAAACACTACTCTCCCACTGAATGTCAAAGACTCACTGATATCCTGAAAAACAACAATCTTCTTAAAAAGCTATGTATACATGTAAGCTTTAACTAGTCCATTAACGCATTTTTTTAAATCAAAGGAAGACCCTTCCACTGACTATGACATCGCACAGTGTATATCATGACCCCACTCAGTGCATTTTCTCATCTCTCTCGCTCTCTTGGACTTTTCGAGACTCCATGTCAACAAGATTATTCGCATTGGTGCTTTAATCCCCCCTACTTAGCCGACCCGATCTGTTTAAAACACTCACAAATACTCACACACTCACAGTGCTAGACTCTCTTGAAGTGTAAAGGGTGGTAGAAAGCAAAGGAGCTCTTAAAACACATTAGAGAGGGGGCGAGGCCCACTGCACATGATGAGATACACTCAATTAAACAGGATAGGGGTTCTACTGTGCCCATGGGAGCCATGTTAACCCAGTAGGAAGAGAAAACCATGAGAGAGGGAGAAGATTCGTAATATATGTGGTATAAGTGTGGATGCATGTGTGTGTGTGTGTGTGATGAGCATCAAAGAGTTGACAGATACATCTGGATGTTTGGCAGTCTGTGTATGATGTGTGTTAAGTGTGTGTGTGTTTGCTGGAT
>JAVQJF010003106.1:0-51797 GCA_036023855.1 Gadopsis marmoratus
GAAAAACCCACAATGGTCACTGAAATAACTTGAAACTGACAAAAGTAGTAATAAATAAAAATTTACTGAAAATCAATTAATGAAAATCAGACATTGCTTTTGAATTTTGGTTCAACAGAATCATTTTAAAAAACAAACTAATGAAACAGGTGCAGAAGCCTCATTGACAGTTACAGACGTCGCTTGATTGCAGTGATTGTCTGAAAAGGTTGTGCAACACAATTTTAAGTTAAGGGTTCCATCATTGTTGTCCAGGCCAGTTTCATTAGTTTGTTTTTTTAAATGATTCTGTTGAACCAAAATTCAAAGAAATTTAAAGAAATGTCCCGACTGAGCCAACAGCCAGTTGTAATTTGTTCCTATGAGCAGAGAAATACATTTCAGTGTCCCTTCCCAACACCAGAATTTCATTAGTACCAACAGGCTGAGTCTAAGGGGTCTTTTCAGTTTGCAGGAAAAAATCTGTCCTCTACCTCGCTTATGGTAAGATGTTTGAAAACCTTGCCGGGTGCAGAGAAAGAAGGACCGGTAAATCTTAAAAAAAAACCAGAACCTCTGCTTTCCAAAACCAGCGGTCTAGAGGAGAATAAAAAGGGGAACAATGTCCACGTTAAAGCACATAAAGACACAAAAGCAAAAAAAACACAAAAGCAAGCAGTCCTGAGAAACACAGTAGCCTGCTCCAGTGTAGCACATTAGCGAGACACTGCTGCAGATGGCCCGAGGAGACAGAAATGATGCTGACTCTGCATGCCGTGTCACATGGCCACACACACGAGTGATGCCTTGTGTGCGTCGGGGTGACCACAGATGATGGCGGCCATCGTAACGGCGTGAGCCAGTCACCGGCCGTTTGAAGTGAAACGCGGTGTACGCACAGCGTGTGACTTTCTGCAGCGCTGATTGCGCCGGGCAAAGCTGCATCATTGCGTCCCAAATTCAAGCCAGCTCAAGCTCCTTTATGTGCTGTCTCGGAGATTCAAGAAGAAGGAGCCACTCACTTCTGCAGAAATGTGTTAGGTAGGCAGTAAAGAGGAGCATGAACACTGTGTGCTTGATTAAATGAAGGCTCACCGTCCAGGGTCTTGGGACTTAATATGCTTTCTTTCGCAGCAGAACAATCTCTGCCTACAGCATATGGCTGAAGCACACAGTCGCTACGTACAGCGATCGTCTGCTGCAAATTCATCAATACAGCAAATCAGGGAGGCACCCGTGCTGACTGCTCCAGAGGCGTACTTTGTGTTTCCTTTGACGAGGATGATCGTGATGATGATGATGACACAACTCACCATCTGCAGCATGAAACAATGCCTGTAAAGGGCGACGTGGGGCTACTGTTATTTTCAGCCTCAGCACGCTGCTAACGCTTCCCACTACAGCCATATATTTTAACATGTTTGTTTAAAGGCTTCAGTACTCGTTAGTGGGATCAATTCTTGGTTGGGTTTGGTCTTTGTTGACAGAAAAAGAAGCTGATCGAATACCGGCAACCTCATCTTCCAAATTAAAACTTTCTTCAGGCTGATTCCAGTAGACCTATTGTTTGACCAGTTCAACCAGGACCCAGTGTTTCCCCAAACGACTTTGAAGCAGAATTTAGACCTTCACATTTTGTGTTTTTCTTGCAGTAAACACAACTGAACAGAATTCAGAATTAAAATAATTAATAGTTACATCACATTATAGAGGCTTTATTGAATTTTTTCCTGTTTCCTTCTTTTTAAAGTTATAATAGTTCAGATTTTTGATACCATTAATGTTTTTTAGCAAAAGCCTTTCAATGCATTTACATTGTGTAATACCTTTCTATAGTGGTTTTCATTGTTTCATTGCTCTGGACTCACATTGCCTCCACGCTCATCGACAACGGGACTTTGTTTGGCTGCGCTGTAAACAGATGCACCAGTTGCTCCTGTTCTTCTGACAAGCCCGACGAGTGTTTGCTGTATTATGGAACCTGTGGCATTAAACTGCACTTAAAGATAGCAAATCAACCAGGACCTTGATCTATTCCAAAACATCTGTGACTAGCTTGTTTCTGATTTTTGAGCTGTGTGCCTCCATTTCTACTGCTGAAGTTGAATGCATGAAACACTGCTGAGCAATCAAGGTGGGCCCAGGGCTTTCTTGAACCCCGCTCAGCTCTCTATTGTTATATAAATCCCAATTAAAGTGAATGCTGCGGTCTGACCTGCACACCCTGTAGCCCAGCTAACGATTATAATTTGCTGCTTGTGCACTTTTACAAACTATCTCTTTTTGATTTTCTGCTTGCTGTGAATCATTAAACACTAATCACTACAAAACAGCCATGTGCTGTCTGATTATTATTTAATGCTCACACACACACGCTAGCCTCTTGTAGGTCTCCAGCATTTCCTCCCCCCTAACTCAGCTGTGGTGTTGGTGCCAGCTCCGTTGGGAATGCCAACTGACATCTCCGAGTGCAATTTGGGGTGGATGAAGAGCCAACGTGCTCATAGTGGCTGAATGTGGAATGAGCAGATTTTGCAGGCTACATAGGTGTTGTTGTAACACAGAGTGATTGTGTGTCCCGGCTGGAAGCCTCTGTATGTGTGCACAGCTCAAAGGGCCGGAAATTAATCCAGCTTTATTCCATTCATTACAATCCAACTCCCTCTGCAGAACACAATAACAGAAAACGGGCTCTCACATATACAGGGATATGTGACAAAGGCCCAAGAACTTTAAGGAAGAGGAATCTACATGCTGGATATGTGGAGGCAGAGTGTCCTTTATAGGATAGCCTTGAGCAAGCAGTCATGTGGCGCATAATCTAGCACCTTCCATGATCCTGTTTTAGGCTCTTTGTTGTTAAACTGACAACGCCAAATCCCCGACAAGGCAAAAAAAGAGAGACCAAGTGGCCTGAGTTATCAAGTTAAATGAGCCAGAGTAAGACTTTGAGTGGATGAGGCTTGCTGTCTCCAAACGAGATTCTCTTATGATCAAAGAGCTGCTCTGCAGAGAAAAAAAAGAAAAGGCAGATAAAGCCACCAGCTGCAAAGTCTTTTTTGTAGTGTTTGGAGAGCTGCTGGAGCATGGGATCTGCACTCAAGATCATAAACAGACTCACAGCTCTGACTCCCTGTTCACTTGTTGGTATGGGAACCGAATGCAGTTCAGTGGACACTACACATGCAAATGTGCACGCGCTCTTCTGAGAGAATAAAGATGACATTAGGTGGAAATAGTTCAGTTAGCCGTTTTGAAATGGCACAGCCTGGTACTCTGACGTGGTCTTGTGGTTTCTTGTGGTCACATGAGGGCCTGAACTCGTGTGCTGCATTACCTTAGGAACAGCCTTATCAACTGTAATCTATTTAACCTTGAATCATTGTCTGCTTCTTCTCTCATCCGCTCGCAGCCTGCTGTGACAACTCGGCGTGGTTTCAGCGTGAAGTGGGAGCGCTTGCTTTGTTCGGCTTTGACAGTGTGTAGGACTGTTACAGAAAATAACTGCTAATAAGCAGCACACACTGTGCTGTGGAGCGGCTCTGACAAACACCGTCACCTGCCACAGAGATACAGGACTGCACAGCACACAGTTTGTCAGCCTAAATGTAATTATACTGTGTTTCATGTAGATCACTCTTAGCATGAGACTTTGTGAATATGTTTGTATTAATGCCTTTATTTTGAAAGACTCGTTTGATTTAAATTTTTGCTTTATTAACTCATCAGCGTGGCGTCCTTAAGTCTATTTACTAAATGACACATGCCCAAATGTTGACCACACGCTCAATAGGTCAGACAACAGCTGGCACGCAGAACACATGATGTCCTACAAACTAAGCTAAATTCCCCATAAGAGCCACCCTCATGCAGCCTGACAGCAGCAGCGTTCTCTGCTCTAACGTACAGCAACGAGCTTCCCATGCAGACAGCAGCAAGCGTCCCACTGAAGCAGGATGAGGGTGTCACATGTAGAACAACAACAGCCTCACCTTAGCACTGATGAAGCGTAATATCCGCAGAGGGTTCGTTTCCAGCCTTCACTGACTAAATCGCAACGTTCCTATCGGCGCTTCCTCCTGCTGCTGCTGCTGTTGCCATGGTTATTCATCCAGACCCTGTATGTTCTGCAGTCCCCTCCCCTCTCTCTCTCCCGTCTCTCTGTTCCCTCCCTGTGTCTCTCCCCTGATTTCAATTTGGGAAAGTGCGGCAGTGTCTGTCGCGGAATCTGGCTTTGTGTTTATCCTGCGCGTCCGCCCGCCGTTTATCAGACAATACACATAATAGAGTGTGGGGCAGTTTCATTAGGGGAATATTAATAGCCAGCACCCAGTCAGTGTGTGTGTCCGAGCTGACGTCAGAGCCTGGCCCTGCACACTCGCTGAGCCGTGCAGCTGGGAGTCACCATGCTAATAAACAAAGGAACAAAACATTCATGTAACTGAAGAATGTCAAGTGTGTCACGTGACCAGGAGGCCATGGCAGGTTAGTAGAAGCAAGAATAAATGTGTCTGACTTTGTACAGTCGCTACAAAAGCACATTAGCACAACAGGAAGGAATCAAAAAAAATGAACAAGCCACTAAATGACTAGCAGCCAATTGTTTGTTTTATTATTTGCTTTTTATCACAATCTCTGTGGTTGATAGGTGACCAATAGATAAGCTAATTTCTGGTTTACTGTTGGGTTGCCAGCTGTAAAGTTCTTATGACATCACTGTGATAATAGGTTTTTGCCCATGGGCACCCCATCTGACATTGTTTTGATGTTAAATTGTAATTGATAATAAATTACAGAAATATTCCCAAAGTGACCAGAATCAATGCCAGTGAAGCTTAAAAACAAAATGACCTTAAGACTACCACAGCCCCGAGGGGTCCCAAAGCTGCTGTCTTCCGTGTGGCAACTGCTTTGTGCAAATTTGAAACAAAATTTGTTTTTGGGAACATGCACCACTCATTCACAGTATAAACTGCTAAGGACCTTAAAGATGCATTCATTGATTTTTTGGGGGCTCTTGTGGGCAGCTGTGAACACAACAGACATGCTATCATGTTACAACATTTATTTAGGCAGACGTGTTAACAAACCTTTTGTGTTTAGTCATCCAGCAGACACAGGCGGCCACCTGCTTCATGCAGTCCATGCTGCGTTTTGGTCGTGAGGGGAATATTTTGCTGTTTAGCAGCTATAGTTGCTTAGTTTGTCTGACTTACAGGTAGTGCACTGTGGGTCTGTCTGAGCTGAAAGCAGCTGCTAGGATCATGGCTGATGAGAGTGGTGAGACTGAACAAAAACAGTGAAGTTGAAGGCCGCAAAACCAAAACAATGAGCTGAAAGACGCTGAAACGCTCTGCAAAGCTGCAGGGAACTGCTGACTCAGGTAATTCTCAGTGGGTTTGTCACTAGGAGTGACACCTTTCACATTACACACAGGACATCTTCTCCATTATTGATATGTCGATTAGTGCCCCGTCCTGCTTTATCTTGACGCCCTGTCTTGAAAAGAGTCTGTGTCAAATCCAGTTGTAACACATTTCATGAGCTCAGTTTTGTTGCATATTCCTAAACGAACAAGTTTAATCATATGACCACACGGTGCGACCAGGTACAATTACAGCATAGAAAATCTCTTACACATTGCACAGTGGGAGGTGCAGCCTTGTTAATGTGGCAAAGTGTGTTAGTGTTAGTCAGGAGCTTGATGGAAACAGTACTTGATAAAACAAAGCTGAAGTTAAAAAATCTAAATGTTATATTTTAGTTTCACCCTTTTCAGGACACCAGGAGTAAAACAGGTCAGACTGAAACAGTAGACAAGCAACTACTAACCAGCACTGTCTCGTTTGTTGCTGCAGTCAGGTACTGCAATTAAAACGCCATCTGTCCTGGTTAAACAACTCCTCAGACTAATCACTTGTCAGATAAGGGGGAGGGCAGGTGGAGGATTATGTAACTACAAATGAATAAAAATGTCCATGACACATAAGCTGTTGGCGTGTTTCAACCGTAGGAAATGAGTTTTCTCTGTCGTGTTTTGTGTCTGTGATGCACCAAGTGAACTCATGCAGGATGGCTGCTTCCCTCCTCTCCTCCCAGCCTCACCTTCCCCTTAAAAACCCAAAGTCAACTGGTGCTTCTCTTTGGTGGCGTGCTGCCATAAGCTCCCAGCACTCTTGATTAAGAGAGAAGTGCTATTGATTTCTTATTCTTTTTTTCAGGTGGTCGCCAGAGCCCAGATGAACATGTAGCCTGAAAAAGACATTTCAGAGTGGTTACACAGCAAGGACACCAGGTTCCACACACTTCAATATCAGACTTTGATGATTATTTCTGCTCTATGAAAGTATAACTGCAGAGGATAACAGTGGGTGCTGTGGTTATATCCTATTAGCTGCATTTTGCTTTTGATTTGATACGGCAGAAAAGTGATGTAACGTACAGAGGGGACGATCACAGACACACCCACCTTATCCACAGCTCCGCCCATGTTGCCAGTGAGGACTGTGACAAACTGATGTCGTGTACAGACGCTTGACAAACACCATCAAAACCTGAATAAATGACGCAGATGCTTCCGTACAGGTCACGACGGGTCACTGTTAGACAGAGCTCTCCACCACCATCATCACAGGGAATGTCTTGGAAGAATGGTGTTCAAGACGTCCACCCACGTTTTTGTTTTTTATATAGATTTTCATTTTGCGCATTAACAGTACACAGTAAACCACAATAAATCTATCAGAATTTAATACAGTAAATCATAACAGAGTTATCTCTGTTGATCTATGTTTTAAATTGATATTAAATTTACTCTGCCAGCAGTAGAAGCAAACCGTATATTTACACACTTTCTAGTGAATTCCCTTTAAACAGCACTGAGCTAGCTGTGTCCTCCTGCCTCCAGTTTCTATGCTAAGCTAAGCTGAACTAACTCCAGCTCCATACAGAATGAGAGGTTAACTTCCGAAAAGCAGAAATAACACAGTCCTCTTACAAATGAAAGTTTAAAACCTCCGTCCGGTGTGACCACCGCCTTACGATGGCTAACATTAGCTAAAGTTTACAATGTAGATAGCTATTTCTGTGTGAGCGAAGGTAGAGTGAGTTTGCTAACTTTACACTGTTGCTCTACCTTCTCAGTACCGTATCTCGCAATGTCTCGTGTTGAGGCTGTTGACCAAAAGTTACACAAGCTGACTTTAAAGGCAGGTACGTTCGAAAGCGAGTTGACACTCTCACTTTATGACAGTCGTGGTGGCTGCTGGGTGCTTGCTCACATCGAAATTCAACCATAGGATCCAGCTCAGATTAGCTATTTTCTGGCTCCAATAACTACAGTTGTGAGCAGTGAACCCAAAATGTCCCCATAACCTACACGTAGCCTACTGCATACCGCTAGTGGCTATTTAGCAATCATATTGACTGCATGCACGCTTGCATGACCGCCAGCCAGCTTTGTTTGTTTAAAAGCTACAGCGACATAAATCTACACCCACCACCCTGTAGGCCTACTGTGCAAAGCTTTTACTGTGTGTGCCTGCTCGCTCATTAAAAGCACGAGCTCTCAGTTTTCCAGGCTGGACACAGGATCTCCCTGCCATCTCCCTGGGGAGGCCCGGACACTGGATCATGTTTCCCTCACAGCGTGCTGTCAGACGAGCACCGTGGCTGCAGAAAGCAATCAATTCATGCAATATGATACAGTAACAAATACTTCACCTTTTATATTGTTGGCTGTAGTCAATTGCAGAGTCTCTGATGGCTGTGAGGTTATTGATCCCTAGTATCATATAGCAGGGATAGCAACTGCCAGAATCAATACACCATAATCCAGGATATACAACAGTGTTAGGAATAAAATATAGGAGAAATATTTAAATTCTACACTGTGGCATGCACCCTCTTATGTCCAGTCATTATTCTTCTGGACAGCAGTTGCTTTTCCCTTTAAAGCAGGCATTTGAAGCAAATGATGTTCTTCTTCTGCTTCAGAGAGATCTGCATGCACGGGCAAAGTCTTTCCTCTCACTTCAAAATGGCCGTGTACCGTAGGAGCTGGAAAACCTTCCTGGGATGAGGAAGTTGTACCTGTGTGTCTGCACAAGCGACAACAAAGTCGCCGCAATAAAGAACTGCCACTTGTTTTAGGCCCTCTGAGCCTCTAAAGTGCAGCAAAAGTCACGCCATGAAATCACTTCCATAACACGCAGGACACATAAACAGCATGGGCGCCTGAGGCCCCTTGGGTAATAACAAGGCTTTCTTCAGCTACACTGATGAGTACACGTGATTATGAAATCCACATTTCATCGCTCTCTGGCTGCTTCTTCCCTCTTCCCTCTCCTGACAATAATTATTAAGAGAGTAACATGCAGGCATACGTGTCATTAGGAGGCACTGTAAAGAAACGAGGCAGAGGGGGGGGTAGGTTACACACAGGGGCCCATGGGCTTCTGTATCTTTTTAAGTGTTGGTAATAAAATGTAGCCGCCACCTCCTGAAGAACTCCTGGCCAATGGGAACCCATTCAACAAACCTCTTTGTGGTTCCTCAGAAAATGCCTGAGCATCCCCGGCGCCGCTCCGCTCCGTCAGTCCTCAACATGCTCAGGTAGGGCTGACTGTCAGCGGGGAATTTTCAAACCTGTGGTTCCGTCTGCTCCTGCATCTCACCACTGTGCCCCGTCGCTGAGCCTGTCTGACTCCCATCGCGGAGGGGAGTGAAACATGGCCCTCCACAGCCCTGGTTTGACAAGGTAAATATCGGCCGTTGTCTTGTCCGTCAGGGCTCGTCATCAGCAAACCTTTGGTCTTTGAGCTTTTTGTGTAATTTCCACGATAACAAAGACCCATTTCAGACTGGGTTCTATTTTCACCTTCATTTAGAAACGGGAAAAATCTACATTTTCCTCTGTGCAGCCTTCTGACAACTCACTGGCTTTATGGGCGCAATAAGATTTGTATCTTAATGTAGATTAAAGAAGCTGGTCATTTGCCTTTTTAATCTGGCCCATACACATGCAGCCCATAAAGCTCGACTGCATGACATTTCAACAAGTGAAAGGGGGGGGGGGGGCTCTTAAGTGATAAACACCAATCTTCCTGTCTTTAGCCCTTCAGTGTTTAGATTTAATGTGCTGGAAAAAAGCCTGAATTCATGTACATGTGATTACAGACGTTTCCACACATCTGTTGCTCCAAGTCTTTGTCCGTGCATATTCTGCAACAATCAACTCTAACATGGCTGAGCTGTACAGCTGATCGCTTCGTGCTCAACAGCGATCCATTTTGGGGTAATTAAGACAGATGAGAGCAGGAATCGTGCCAGGAGTGTTGGCTCTGGGAGCACCTAAGAGACGTCACAACATGGGTGGCAGCGAAGGGAAAGTCCCATCAAATGCTGATGAACGCCGGGAATTAAAGTAGACGACGTGTCATTGCCTAATTGGCTTGACTGGTTGATTTCATGATGGGACATTTACTGGAATATTTTTGGGGATTTCCTGCGTATTCTTCCCCCTTTTGAAGTGTGTCAGCAGCACTTTCACTTACAGTAAATGTGATTGTAACAGCAACTTGTGTTAGCATGAATAATCATTTAAGAGGCCGTGCCTGCAGCGCAAAGCCTTCATTAAGACCGGCATCGACTTTTTCCAGCCATCATTCTTCAGATGGCCTCCATGTCATTTATTACAGTGCAGACTTTCCCCAGAGGATTTCTTTGCAGCAATTGTTTTTCCAACATTGTCGCTGTATTAGCGCAAATGTGAGGACAGAGATGTCACCTGAAAAGAACTATATTAATTACTTAATTAATATTAATACTAAAGAAAGAAGCAAGGCTTTTGTTGATTTTTGATTCCATCTCAGTCTTCGACACCCTGTTCAAATGATATACACTAAATATCGTGAGAAGCGAAGTTATGTGAGGAGATCCTTTAAGGAAAAGTACATTTAGCAGAAAATAGACTTGATTAGGTCCTTATTGGCATAACTTGTCTTAAAGCAATAGTTTGATAGAAATATGCTTTTTAGCTTTGTTGCTGTGAGATGAGAAGATTGATGCGACTCTCAGTTGAAGCTACAGCAGCTATGGCTTCATCCATTGCTCAAAGCAGCAAATAGGACTAATCTGCCATGGATTCTGGGTAAATAAATACTTTTTTCAAACTAAAAGCCAGGTCTGACCAAGACACTGCATCAAACCACTCACCTCCGCTCACGCCGTCTGAAAATGTTTGCCTTCTGGAAGAATTCAACAGTTACAATGAGAATTCAACTCCCGTTAGCATGAAATGCTAACACAGTGCAGCCCTGTAGCAGAGCTGAGAGGCAGCTGGTCACTGCGAACCCATCAGTCAGGCTCAGGATCGAAACTCAAACCACTGAAGATGCCCTCAACCGCTGTATATTTCCAACAACTGTGCTCCTAAAAACTCTTTACTTTTTATCGCTTGTTCCACAGTGTTGTTACTGATTTGTTACTATGTGTAGCGTTAGCCCTGGCAGCAGCGTGGCTAACTTTTAATACTTAAAATAAGTGAGTCTCTATTGATGTGAAACTGTGTAACTTGCATTAGATGAATTTAAGATTGCGTTTAAGACTGACCTAACACTACAGACCAGGCTAAAATATTTGTTAGCCTTCATTAGCATAAAAGAAGCAGCTGGAAGAACCTAGTCTTCTTCTCTCCAAAGGTAAAACATCTGCCTGCCTGCCTAAAACTCACTAATTAACATGTTATAAGTTGCTTGTACAAAGTACATCAGTACAAAGTCTTAAATGTGAAATGACATTTTGTGGCTTCACGTGTGGATATTTTTACCTCTGCCATGCTAAGCTAACGTCTCGTTGCTGTAGCTTAATATTTCAACATGTCCTCCGACCCACATGCAGTAGGTCTACTTGGTTAGGTTCAGGAAAAGATCATGGATGAGTTCAAATAAGTTCTGTTCAGTTTGGGAAGTTACGTTGGGTTGCGTTAAAATAAGTCAACTGACTTTTAGCTTCACACAGGACACAAACAGCGGCCTCCTGTGTAAAGTCCTGAGTATGTGGACTTTGTTGGTTCTACCTCATCAGACTTCTCCTTTGCACTATAACTACTACAGCCACTAGAGGTCGCCGTACAGGTCATAACGGACGTGTTTTCGGGGAGGACAGTCTCTCATATTTAATGGACAGATATGGGAGTGGTGTTGACCATGATGTCTCACTCTCTGCAAGAAAGCCAGCATATTTCACAAAACGTCAGATTACTCCTAAATAAGTATGTGTTTGTAAATTTGAAGGGTTCAACTCTGAAAGCGTCCCTCCTGTCGCGTAGCACCAGGCTACACGGCGGATGGACTGGCATCGAAGGCAGACAGCCAAACCCACTCTGAGGATGCTGCTTTAACGTTGGAGCCCAACGCCTTCTCTGAAGAGACCTTACTGACTTAGCCATTAGTCATTTCTCCGACACACATACATTTGAAGATGGGTTACGCCCTCAGTAACACCTCCCCTACCATCAGGTATCATGTCTCATATTGACGAGCTACAACTATCACTTTCAGTGATGTTGATGATGGATTTGGGATTGCTGTGGAATGCTGTCACAACTCAGGACACACAGAAAAGAAGCTAAAAGATGCTAATGCTTCGCTGCATGGATACTGCTGTCATTATTTACCCTCTCCTGTATTTAAAAGTGCACATACATGAGAGGAGCAGAAACACACGCCTGCACAATAATGCCCACGATTATTTGTGCATTCAGTAAATGTTGTAAATGATTCGGAGGGTTTGTAGTGTTTCATGTTGTCAGCAAGGAAACTATCCTGAAGACAGACTGGAGTTTTGGAGAAAACACCGATCAGATGACGCCCAGTGAGATGTTTAGCCCAGAGTTATAGTTTCTGCGTCTGCACGGCATAGATTTCATCCATTGCGCCAAAATGAATTGGAGTTTAATTGGAATTAAGCTGGTAAATGATAGATCATGTGGCTTCTGGACTGAAATGCATCAGAGTCATGGTAGAAATAGTTATAGAAGTATTAATGTGCAAATGTATTAATTTGTCAGAATGATGTGTCATGACTTTCTCACTTTGCATTTACTGCCATTTCCCATTTGCACTAATATTTTCTCTCTTCACTGGAATGCAAGGCAAACCCAGTCTGATGAAACGGGATAAACTCTGTCTTTGTGTCGACGTGCTCAGGACGGGCACAGAGGACACCAGCAAAGTGCTTCATTTCATCCCCGGGGTCTTTTATTGATTCAGACTCAAAGAAACGGTCAAACAGAATTAGATGCGTGACTGAATTCTGATTTTCTCCATCGTTCCTGAACAGAAAGCTGTCGTGGCGTCCGTCGACGTCGGCGTGCTCGCCAGCCTGTATGGCTCTGCTGTCCTTCCTCCTCGCTCCAGCACTTGGACGTAAGTCACCCGCAGTGCATTGCACACTCACTGACGCGTCACACAATCAGTGTACAATCAGTATAATGCATGAGCGCCACCATTACTGAGAAACTGTTTGTCTTGTAAACACAGGCAGAGGACTGCTGTTGACGCCCGCACGTGGACTGTTGCTGGGTCATTCTCTTTGTCAGAACTCTCAAAGCAACAGCCAGAAATAGCAGCTCTTCCGCTGGTCTGTGTCGTGGGATTAAATCAGATTAAATGTCCCTTCTGATAATCACAACAAGCCCGTTCTCTGCTGTTGTTTGGAGATGCAATAAATCCACTGTGAGCACGCAGTGAGCGCACACATGGAACTAACCCCATGTGACATTTTAATTGCGGTTCATCTCCCGCTCGTTGCACTAATGACTGGCTCTCTGAGCGTAATGCCGCGGCAGGCAGTAACTTTAACAACTTGAGGCCCACATGCACAGTCAGACAAGTGTTTAGTGGTAGTATATATGGGATTATAAATACCATCTCACCACTTGATCTCATTTCTCAGCAGTTATATGGGATGTGGGAACGGCTTCCAGATGTGTTGCGTTCACGCTGCTCACTGTGAATGAGCTGACTCAGGTTATTGACTGGGGAGGCCCTCGGGCTGTCACCATCCTCGTTGCATGGAGGGCTTTTTGAGAGGCTCTTCCATCTCTACAGTACTGTAGCGACTCAGGGATAGCGCCCTCTTCTGATAAATCCCAGGAAGTGATTTCCCACTGCATGAAATAAAGTGAATTCTTTGCAATTTTCTTTCCTGGGACAGGAAAAATGTCCCAAAATGCTGTTGTATTGAGACTAAATGAGTTTATTGTATCAAGTTTAAGCTTTCCTGAATTCACACGTAATTTATATTGATGTGTGTTAATGGCAAAGAAAAACTAGGCCAGACTCTTATTTTGTAGATTAACAAACACAAATGAGAAACAGCAATAATGAAAGCTGAAGTCAAATGGCAGTGTGATGCATGGCAGCTTGCTGTTTCCACCAAAGGAGACTTCCATCTTGATAACTCATACACTTAAATAAAAAGGGGCTTGCTATATTGACCTTCTGAAATGTTCCTGATGACACACAGATTTGGCTGCTGTCATGCAACACCAACTGCCATATTCATTAAGATTATGGTTCCATCTGTGAGGACATATTTGGAAACCTAGGGATGTCTAAGCAGTCTGCCTTATAAACCTCAAAGACTAAGAGAATGCCAAGTTAAAGATATTTAGCAAAGAACAGGCATAACAAGTGTCAAAAAGGCCCATTTTTCTGGTTTAGATTACTGCTTCTTTTTGTTTTTGTCCTATCAGAACTGGACCTCAACCGATTGGATGGTGATACCGTCTGCCCACCAATGAGAAGTGGACAAGATGACCTTCCAGGTAACAACCGGGCTGCATTCAAAGAAAAGTAAAAGCAGAAGCTGAAGCTGTTAACCATAACCACAAGCTAAAGCCTAAAAAAATCCCTAAAAGAGAAAATAGACAATCCAAAGGAAGGTGGTAAGTTTAATTAGTTGAACAGGGTGGGCCACCTAATTCCTCAAGACACCTGAAGATTTCAAATGAGGCAAATAAAATGTTCCACTTGAGTTTTACAGAATTTTACATGAAACAATTCAAACTCAGCAAGGTTGTAATTGCTCAGCATGGCTTTGCTTCAACCAGTTCACTGCCTCAACACATCTGCACACATTCTGCTCTGCGCTTTGACAAAGTGATGCATTGTTTAATTCACCGGGGATCATTTGTTATTTTGTTTCTTCAGTTTATGATCTCATAAGATTTATAATAGGCTTCCTGTAACTGTCATTATCATGACAAAATGCTTTAATGCTATGCTTAGTTGCAAAGTAGTTTGTAGCCACGTCAGCGGCTCTGGGGACAGCAAAGTTGGCCTGTCGGCCTTTTACTTTGGTCTAGATTGAAATATAGCTATTGGATGGACTATTGGATTCATGGACTCCAGGGGCAGACAGAGGTGGTTACCAACAGTAGAAAGCTAATACCTCTCTCAATGAGCTGACGTGGATGATTCATGACATCCTTGCCAGCACACAAAGTATGATAAAATAAAACAATATCACAAAAAGGTTGCTTCCAGTAACAGCAGCATTAAAGTAAAAAACGGACTTGAGGTCCTTGACTTTAGCGGCCCACATTGTCCTGTGATCCACTAAACTCCCTCTCCTGAGACATGAAGGTGACGTTGTTTTCCTCACCAGCCCCCGTCGGTGTGCTATACGGCTGCTATTACATGTAGATGTGATCGTAAAATAAACTGTACGGGCGCTGGTATTTGGTATATAATATGAAGTATTATAATAAAATAAACTGTACGGTCGCTGGTATATAATAAAGTTGTGGAGGGAGAGAGTGGATGAGCCCAGTTAAAGAGTAACCGCCCGTGCAGGACATTGTAAGAAGTAAAGCGAACAATCATTTAATTGGTTGACACTGCAGCTGGCATCCTATTGGTTGGGGAATTTTGATACGGTTGTTTCACAAAAAAATCCGAGCACAGAAATTCGACGAGCGCACAGAAGCAGCCTGAGTGCGAGCAGAAGAAATCTGCCTAAGTAACAACATATCAGAGTGCAAGCAGCTGCTGTCTGAGTGCGAGAGCAGAGTTTAGAGAGAGAGTTACAAAATCTGAACATGAAATCAATAAATCACGCTCTTGGTCAAAGATAAGGAAAAAGCTCCATACACCATGAAGTTGACATTTGTGGTTTTGAGTGAAATGTCTCAATAATATTTGTATTGATTGCCATGAAATTACGTTCCCCCTCCGGATATATTGTAATGATTTTGGTGATCCCCAGGTTCTGATCGGGCCAGTCTTTTCCGATTTAAGTGGTTACATTTTGATTGGGCTTTTATTTAGATTATTAGTGGAGTATTAGGGTCCATGTAAATACAGCAATTTTGTCCTTGTGAGCATGTTGGCATGCTGATGTTAGCGCTCAGCTCCTCACAGTGCCGCTGGCATGGCTGTGGATATTTACTGATTTACTGAAACGTGATCATTGTTTTTGTCAAGATCATGTGTTGATTTCAGTGAAACAAGCTCCTTACTCTATGTTGTTATCTTCCATCATCTGAAAATAAATTATTGATAAAGAAACTTTAACCTTTAAATGCTAGCAGTAAGTCATGATGGTACAGACACACTTCATCAGCCTCTCCACCTACGCCACATACATTAGTTCTATTATTTATAATTATATACATGTAAGAAAATTATCTTTTTGTATTATAGCAATAATATAAATAGATGATACTGATCATTATCACTGTCATCATATGTGTCAAACATCATGCTTTGTAGGTTTTGATCTGATCACCCAGTTCCAGCTGGATGTGATCTCTCTGAAAGGTGTGCGGAAGGTGGACGGCTCCACTCCGCTCCAGGTGGCCTACCGCCTCGACCGGGAGGCCAACTTCCAAATTCCAACCATGTAAGTACAGCAAGGGGGGTTTAAAAGAAAACAGATAAAACACACACACATAAGTTGCGATGCAGCAGTGGCCTCCTGATGCAGGTGTTGCATTATTATAGGTCCGGCACAGATGTTACTGCATGGTGAGCAGCGTATAATTGGTAAACATGTCTGAACCTATAGTAGAGGCATTTTTGTGTATGTATGTGAGTGAGTGAGTGAGTGTGGGATTGGAAAAGCACCTTTCGAACTCTACTTCTACCTCGACGTCCTTTGCATCTACAGCAAATGTACAGTAAAGTATTTCACCATGACTGTTTGGTAGTGATGTATCTTCCTTTAAAGTTAAGACTGATAAAAAGACAGCAGTGGCTTGACAGTTGACATTTCCCAACTTTGTAATTAAAGGTTAGTTGTAGCAACATGGCTGGATTACCTCGCTTGGGGACCCTGGGGCAAAAATAAACTGTGGGCCCCTTCCGACACACCTCACCCCCTTTGAAGTTAAAGGTGTTTTGCAGTTCTGGCCATGCTTTGAAATGTTAAAGGTTAAAATTTTAATCGATTAATTATGCAACAGGTTGATTGTTAATAAAAACAATTGTATGTTGTACCCCGAGTATCTACTGGCCCCTAAACACAAGTCCTCAAGACTGGGAAGTAATGTACCCACTAAAAGGCCCTTGTGATTTTGTTGATGTCATAATTAAAGGCGTACTCCAGCTATGTAGTCTTGCACTTCCATAAAAGACAAGTTTATAAAATAATGGTCAAAATTAACTTTAATATGAGTCAGGCTGTTTGTGATGCCAGGCGTCAGTTAAACATTTGGTGTAAATGATCACCTTTGGAACTCTTTCAGCAAACTGAACTTTTTACCACAAATCTAATGACACATAGTGAACCTGAAAGGCTTCAGGGCCCTTTGGGGTTTCTTCATTTATATGTATATAAGTGAAAGGCACACTGTTCACAAAACTTTGCCACTTTACATAACCACTGGTGTTTCCCAGTGTGCTATCTCCAGCCTGTTTCGGCTAATCTGTTCCTGCAGGCCAGCTTTCCTTAGAAGCTCTTAAATAACTCGCTGCCACCCTACATCTACGCCACCCGGGCCTGTCACACTGAACGTAAATACATGTATATTTCCCCCACAGGTCCAGTGTCACAGGCTGTGCTTTGAAGTCCGGCCCTTGCAGCAAGCATTATGTTGCCCTCCCTCTTTCCTGCAGGACAAAAGCAGCACATTCTTTAGACGTTCTCACCTCAGGCAACGCTTGAGCGTGGTCTTCATTGGTTTTATTGGCTTACAGGAAACTCATTTTTTACTGCCTCACCTTGATCGTTTACAAGATGGTAAAAGTCCGGCTGCAGCGCCCATCTATGGAGCACCACCTACTGAGAATCTGGCTTGTTAAAAGCACAGACTGTGGATGCTAACCAGTGCTGCCTGTTAGAACTGAATCAGTGATTTATGCACTGAGGCAGCCCCCTTTCAACGTATTTCAATTTTCTCTTTGAAGCACGTAGCTTTAACGTTCAAAGACAGTGATGGCGAGGCCTTCGAGTCAATTTGATGATAGTTTTGCTGAGTGGTGTTTATTCTGTCATCATGAATAAACTTTGATATAAAAGGTTTTGAGATTTATAACCTGGCGAGGAGAGAGACGTCTTTGAGCTTTTCCTTTGAGTGTCATTCAATAAAAGCTGATGCCTCAGCTGATTTTGAACCCCTGTGTTTAACTTCCCTCCCAGGCTGAACTTTCCTCGTGGCTTCCCTGACGAGTACTCCTTCATGGTGACCTTCCGCATGATCAAGAGCACCGTGAACAAGGTGTGGAATGTCTGGCAAATAGTGGACGAAGATGGCAACAAGCAAGCCGGGCTGAGGCTGAATGGCGAGCAGCAGGGTCTGGAGTACTTCCTGATGGGCGCTGACGGCAACCTGCAGACCGTCACCTTCCCCGGCCTTTCAGTGCTCTTCAACACCAAGTGGCACAAGGTGATGGTTGGCGTTGAGCGCGACCAGGTGACTCTGTCCGTGGACTGCCAGCCTGTGGATCAGAAACCCATCAAGGACAAAGGCCCCATCAACACAGAGGGAGACACCCTTATCGGCAGGCTGGACGCTGACCCCGACGCCTCCGTAGTGGTAAGCGAGGCGCTGCATTTAATCACGCTCACTGACTCTCCTTACAGGCTCGGTGAAATGGCGCTCTCTGTGTGTACAGACACGTTCAGGTTTATGTGTGCTGAGCTGTGCTATAATTCTAAAGTGCTGCTGTCACAGCAAAGCTGCTCAGCTGGGTTCCAGTGGAAACAAGAGAAAAACTTAATCCCTGCAGAAAATAGCATTGGTGGAAAGTCGAGCTCAACAGCTACATAGAGGGCATTGATTCAAATCTACAAAGAAATATCTGCACCATGACGAAGCATTTCACGATTCTTTGTCAATGTCACATCTTCAAATGAATGTCTTTCCAGTTTGAACTGCAGTGGATGCTGATTCATTGTGACCCAAAGAGAGCCCAGAGAGAGAGCTGCAATGAGCTGCCTGCCACCGAGGTACAGTAACAAGGATCTGCTCAGCGTCTGCTGTGGTTTGTGGTTTTATTCAGGTTGACGGAGCTTCTAGAATGCTGAAAGAAAACAGGGCCGATATGCTGAGATGGAGTTACAAAGGCTTCCTTTAGTACATCGAGAGGTTGCCGTTCATCCAAAACAACTTGCAAGTTGGACAATTTAGACTTTTTTGTTTAACCGTCAAACAGCAGATTGGGAGATGTGGTTCTACACACATTTCTTGGAGGCAGAGCTGCTACAGACCAGGCAGACATGATCTCATTGGCTGTGTTAAACCTCCAAAACACAAACACAACTTATCAAACTGGCAAACTTTAATAACAAAGACGACGTTCGAACCAGTGAAAAGTGGGAGATCAGAAACCCTACAACTGAGTAATGTGCAGAACGCCAGATAAGTGCGGTTTCCATTTCATGTGAGTTCAGCGCAGAACGCAGCATGTGCCACTTGTGTTAGCTGGCAGCTTCTGCAGAACAACAAGTACCACATGTAGCCCACCAACAACAACACGGTTTTAAAAGTTGAAAAGTTGTTGCACTGACTTTTCCCTGCACAAACATTGAGATGAGATGAATTAAAAGTCTCAATGATGCATGCATAGTATTGAAATATATAGAAAGACAATGATTTAACAGGTGACGTATGTTGCCTTACCTGAAATAACTTTCCTAGTGCAGGTACTAACTGCTGCTGACAGGGATGCTATTGCAAAAGTGTTTAAGACATTTCTTTACTGTATTTGCTATAATGGAGGGTCAGCAGGCTTACCAACTATAGGCAACTACTACTACCTCAAACTTAGCAGGTCACTTAGCTTAGCTAGCTAACCAAGACAGTTTACAAAATGAGCGACAGACTCCGTAAGTTAATCTTTTCTTACCTTTTGCATTTTGTTCAGGGTTTCTGTTCTTTAGCCAGAAAATGCATGTGTATCTTTAGCTTTCACATCATCCTTAAGCTGTGCTCAAACACAAAGTGTGGCAAATTTTAGCTTTGCCTCATTCACATGAATTTCACTGCTGGATGTGGTTTATGCAGTGCAGACAGACTGTACAGATGTTAGCTGTAAGCTAGCTAGAAATGGACGCACCGACCATGTGTGTAGGACTGTCTGCATGTGTGTGTGTGTGTGTGTTCAGATCACCAGGAACTCCAGTTCTTTCTATTATTTCCATCCCAATACCCAATGCTCAGTATTTTTCAGTCAAACAACCATCCCGTCCTCAGGTAAACGCTCGCAAGTCGTAAACATGGCCGAATCACCTTGGCACGCGGCTGTTATTTAATGCCGTTTTCCTGAGATAACGAAATAATTAACTTGTGATCTCGAGATAACGGTAATAAAAAAAGAAATGCAAACACGGCCGTTCTCGGCTTCTGTAGGTTAGGGATCATTCAACAGTGTAATCTAATTGGAAATCAGTGAGAACGTGTTTGATGGTGGCAAGGTTTTTATCTACAACAATATATTAAAAGGAAAGTTAGGATAACGTTTTGCACACGTTGTGTAAGGCTGTGTAAGGTTTATGGCATTCATAACCAAATATTAGCTTTGATTTCGGTGAAGCTTTAGCACAATTAAATGAGATTTCTGCCTCGGTGAAATACTTGCATCTTTAATGAAAATGCCACTCTGCTGTTTCACATCTCGTTCTGTTTTGTCTGCAGTGGATTAGCATTAGCTAAAGTGATTTTATTCAGCCACTTGCATCAAGATGCTACTAGCTACTATAGACGGACATATTTCCTGGTCTGGTGCTCTCTGTTAGATTTCAGGCTAACATCCCTGTATCCAGCTGTGACGTGGTTCTGTACACGGGGGAGTGTTGGTACTATGGGCTGTATATTCAGATGACAGCATGATATACTCTACTACTACTACCTCTATGATTATGAACAGGTGCGCTTCTGCTGACACTTTTGGTGAGGGTGGTGTGACTACTTTCACTAACTCTCCCTTTATCTGATTTCTCTTGCTTCTTCAGATGTATGCCAATGCTGAGGTATTTATCTATCTACTCTACTTTCTTTTTGCGTTGTGATTTTAAGCCAATAATCTACTTCAGTGCTTCGGTTGCCTAATTGTCTCATTGCTTTGTTCTAAATCTATTTCATGGTGGTGGTTTTGTTTGTTTGCTGTGTTGGTAGACCATCGATACATCCCTACACCAATTCACACGTGACTGACAATGAAGTCCAACTGTACATCAAGTTGATACAGAGAAAAATAGGATTATAGCGGAAATGTACCATTTAGATTAATTTGATGTCTTTAGGCCAAGCATTTGTTCATTTTTCTGTGTAAGCACAGTATCACGGATAACAGTTGGTATTGTGTAAAATGTGTTTTACCATTGAGGATAAATGATTTGATGGCTGCAATCCTTGAGGGTGTAAGTTTCATTCTTTTTTTCTTTCATTAAAAGCTGTATTCATAGTTTTTATTTAGCCACTTTTAGATAACTGACTGGTTATCTCCACTCTCAGCCTGACAAATCAGTCCAAGGCCCCCCAGGAGCCCCTGGCCCAGAGGGTCCCCGAGGGCCCACCGGAGAAAACGGTAGAGATGGAAGAGATGTAAGTGTTTCCACTGATAATGGAAATTCCTTCTTCAGATCTCCTTTGTTGACTGAATCAGTATTATTCTCTTCATGTCTCTGTTTTCTTTAACTATGTTGCTTTATTTGCCTTTCCAGGGTCTTCCAGGTTCTACTGGCAGTCCAGGCGTTCCTGTAAGTATGGAATGCTAAACGACGTACTGGCAGATTATTATTCAGGCTGTTGATCCAGTCTCCCTCTTTTTGTGCATTTGTTTGTTTGTTTATCATGTGATTTGCTTCATCTCTGGGCACATTTTGTAGTCAAATCCAGAACGGTTTACTCTGTAGGTCTGCAGCAATCAGTGGCTAACTAAAAACTAATGCAAACACTAAATTATGTCTCTTGCGCTTTCCCGACTTGGCATTGTACATGTATTGGCAGCACATGACACACAGGATCTGCTGTCAGACCTACACAAATCCTACACAAGCACTAAGCTACAAAACATCCCGAGCCTGTCCTGAACCTGGCAGGTCCTGAGCATCAGATTTCGGGTTGGATTTGGGCTTTTTTGTTGTGTAACAGAACTCCAATCCACACTGTGTTAAAATACAAAAGGTACTGTAGAAATTACACATTACACAATTTCAGATTTCAACCTTAAGATGCTAACAGTTTATGTCAATAGAGAAAAATGTGAATGCATACTATAAACTCAAAACCATCCATCCATCAATCCATTTTCCTGTGCTCAGCTGGGGCAGCAGGCTGAAAACCCATTGAACGTTATGCAAAGTTCGCCCTGTTCCATTTTCTGTAACATGCACAGTGTGCCTCCCAAAGCATTGTGGGATAGCAGGCGACGCCGGACTGACCAGCAAGGAGTCGACAGCTGAACCAATGAAAAACTTTTACTTAATCAAAGAAGCGTGAAATATGAATGAAAGCTTCATAATGATTTGCCAAAAAAGACAGAGTGATGCAGTGGTGGGCCACAAAGGTTAGCCCTTCCTGCGGAAGAAGAAGATAGTTTCTGGATTTCCTCTTTTGTATGTGCCTTTCTTCCAGGATTACAAAAACACTTGACACAAAGTCACATAAATTCTCAGAGAAAGGCGTTAGACAACGTTTGCTAACGAGCAAGCTACTTGCTAACAGGGACGCTTCAGTACTTTGTAGCTGGGAGAAGTTCTAGTGACGCTCAGACATCCCATCAGTGTCCTAAGAAACGCCTTGGAAACCGCTGAGATAAAAATAAACTGGCAATCTGGTGAAGGACCCTAATTTTCTACATTTTAGGACGACAGTTGTTCGTGTAGGACTCACACTCTTTCAGTTCAAAACAAAACATGGAGCCATCCTATCAATCTACCAGTGACTGTATCATTTTACACCATTTTAGTTTTGATCAAACTCGCTCTTCTTACAGCTAACACAAAATGTATTTGTACTGATACATAAAAGGAGTGAAACTTTTAACAATTGCTCCCTGGCTGCACTGAACCCTAGTTTCTGTTACCATTAATAGTATTATTATATTATATGTTTTTGTATGTGCACACACACACACACATATATATATATAGATGTATCCCGTTTGTTATCTGCATAGCATTACACAAGCTTGGGTTGTGGTTGATCTAAAAAAACAACGAGAGCTCCCACCTTTCATTGATTAAATGTCGCCGCCCCTGGTATCCTAGCAACAGTGCACAGAGATGCAGGAAGAAGATGAAGCTGATTTTTCCTGCGCTTGTGTCTGTTTCCCAGGGCAGCAAAGGCGAGCAGGGGGAGATCGGTCTTCCTGGACAGAGAGGTCTGCCTGGCCTTCCCGGAGCTGCAGTAGGAAACACCACATCATCCACTGACACACACTCTTTGTAGTATCCAGTACTGTCTGTCTGTGACTGTGTGTTTGTATTCTGCAGGGTTCTTCTGGCCCAATGGGTCCCAGAGGGCCTGTAGGGGAGAGAGTGAGTAACCATTTAGACTCACTTTGAAATCATCCAGTTATAAGAGTTATCATATTTGCAAACATAGACAATGTTCTCTACCTCCTGGTTGCAGGGACTTCCTGGCTTTCCTGGACCTCCAGGTTCTCCTGTAAGTGCAACAATGTTGTTATTAAAGCAACATGCATGGAAATTACACTATGGAGAAACTAGCAATACTTTTAATTAAGTTAATCTGTTTCTTCAATCTGTTGTTTCACAGGGCCCAGCAAGTGAAGGACCTGCTGTATGTGTTTGCTACGTCTTCTGTTTTATCCGGAAACATTATTTTTACATGGCTTGCCAGTGACTGAGCTGCTGTGTTACCTGCTGTGTCTGACAGGGACCGCCGGGAAAACCAGGAATCCCAGGAGATGAAGGCAACATCGGGCCTGAGGTCAGACTTCAAATTAAGACACAAGTGTGAGGGGACAAAGCAAACATCTTTTATTTGACTTTGGATAAGTAAATTAAGATACTATATATAGTAAATGTATACTAGTCATACTACTAACTTAAAGGAGTGTTTTTACATTGTTGTGTTTTAGTAAAGAACCTGCGTATTGAAACTACTGAAAATAGTTGCGACAAGTCAAGATGGCTGCATGCATCAACTTGTGGAAGCTTGTTTCTAAATATGATTCACTTGGTTGGATATTTTGGACTTGGCTGAATATCAAATGCTATGTGACATGTGTTTGACATTGAATGTTACAATAGTGTTTCCTGTACTTGCAGGGTCCACCTGGACTCAGAGGGGCACCCGGAATCGCAGGGCCTGCTGGTCCTCCTGGTCCACCGGGGCCTGTGGTAAGAGCCAGATCTAACCCATGCGTTGTTAGTTTTTCTTACAATTCATACAATAAGCGTATTGCAATTTATTTAATTTCATTATTTGATTTGTTTTCATCTAGGCATTATAAATCTTCCATATTTGAGAGCTTATATGCAGATACTGATATTTAGGATTACAGCTGCTGATTGTCAATATTAACTGATATCAATGTGTTTGAATTAGACACTTTTCATGCCAAAAATTACAAGTATAGTGTAACTAGGCATTTAATCCCCTGAATATCCCCTGAAACAGAGTTTAGACGATGGGGTGCTAAATCTCTCCACACACACAGTTTCATCATAGGCATCAGACCTAGACGATGTAGGCCCGGTCAGTTCTAAAGTACTACACAGCTTGTTTTATATGTCACTCTGCTGTGTTTTAGGGGCCGCCTGGTACCAGCACTGAGGGAAGTGGAGAAGCTGTGAGTGTTTTGTTACTGTCTCGTACACTTTCAAATGTTTCCTGGATACATGGCAGCTGGAATTGGTGACAGTGAATGTCTGATCAAATGGAGTCATTGAAGTTAAGAGGCTCTGCAGCAGCCATGTATTTTGAGTGTCTGACTCTCTGTTTTTTCTGACTCTCTGTTCAACGCCGTCTGTCTGCGTGTGCTTGCAGTGTCCTTCTGTCTGTCCTGCTGGACCACGGGGAATGGCTGGGCTACCAGGGATGAAGGTTAGGAATGTCAATAAAAGAACAATATTTTCTGGACTTGTGAGGCTCCGAGGACTTACAGACCTGAATTCTAACAAACAGCCTAACAACAAGCACTAGATAAAGATAAGGTGAATTTTGTGGCTTCCTAAATTAAATTGGTTGCTACTTATTATCTGACACAGCAAAGCAATTTCTAAATAACACATTAGCACAATATTTCATTGCATGATGCACAAAATAATTTCAACTGGTGATTTCCAATGTCAGTGATTCCAACCAGGGTGCAGTTACCAGTGTTTGCGTGGTACATTGTGATGGTCAGCGAATATGAAAAAATTAAATTATCACTTCATAATATATATCCACATATTTGTGTTTACAAGAAAAACCAACACACAAGTAAGATTACACATTTGTGAAATGCTGATCTAATAACTTTTGAAGTGTGACAACACAACACCTGCCTCAGGTTCCCACCAACCTGAGTCAGCTGTACGTTCAGTTTTATTCACATTGTGCCATATCAAAACCAAGTTATCTCATGGCACTCTTTCTTTATTCTGTCTTTATTACGACTGCAGAAAGACTAATTGAAAATAAAGCTAAAAGATTCGGTAAGTGGTTGAAACAAACAGTTTCTGTCACTCGAAATAGCAGCAGAAAGTTGGCCAAAACTACAAAAAACTGAACAATACCATAAGCCTTCCCTCCTATCACAGGGCTGATAAAGGGGTACATAGGCCCGTCTGAAAGGACTGGGGGGTAAGTTGTTCAAAAATGTTTGGGAACAAATTAGATATTCTCTGCAAATCAAATTTTGGCCATCCAAGGCATGCTAGGGAGCGTTGGTCGGTCCACCCCTTCACTCCAGACTGAAATATCTCGACAACTATTGGATGGATTGTCATGAAATGTTGTGCAGACGGTCACGGCGCTCACAGGGATGAATTATTATAACTTTGGTGATTTTTATAGAGTGTGTCATCAGGTCCGAACCTCAACATTGTCCAATAGTTTATGACCAAATGACAACAACACTGGTAACATTCCCATCAGCCCTCAGCTTTGTGTTTGGAGCGCAAACAGTGCTCGTTAGACATCATCATGTTAACATTGTCATTGTGAGCTTGTTAGCATGCTGACATTTTGTTCACATCCTCACAGAAGCACCAGTGTGGCATTAGTCTAGTTGTAGGTTATGACAAGAATGGAAACTGGTAGCCGTTGGAAGGCAGGAAGTCCACCAATAATTGCTATGAAAACTGTTTCTTTAATAACGTCCATCAGAGTAGAAACTCTGAGATACGTTTAGACCTTTCAGTTTGAAATTAATATACAGGAGCCTTACACTGTGACAGTAACAAGATAAAAATGTAAGACATTCATTGATAAAGATATAAGATATAATACGAAATTGTTAATGCTACTGATTGTAACCTTCAGGGGCACAAAGGATTGCCTGGTGACCCTGGGAAAGATGGAGAGCCTGGAGCGAAGGTATGTGTGAGAGTAAAAACTGAACAATCTCTTGTATCTTAATATCCCTCCCCAGCGTCGACACAACACGCTTCCTCTGCACCAACTGTCTGAATTCCCAGTTCCAGTATCAGGTCATACGTATGGAAAGAGATTGATGTCAAAAACAGCTTGCACATAAATGATTTGATTGCAGCCTATAAATAGTTTAATATGATCATCTCCGTTCTCGCAAATTGAATTAACTTTGTTTTTTATTTTTTTCCAAAGGGAAAAGATGGAGCAGATGGTCATCAGGGGCCCCCAGGTCGCATGGGAGATGATGTAAGGAAGCTTATTCTTGAGTCACAGTGTGTTATTGTAGACCTGTATGCATCCCTATGAGAGGGACTGATATGTATTTTTGGAAATGCTCTTTTGTCACTTTAGGGGCAAAGAGGGCCCATCGGATTACCTGGAACCCCGGGAGAAAAGGGAGACAAAGTCAGTAAAAAAGTCATATTTTCTCTACAACCTTTTTGGTTTAATTTGCTGGGAGCTGCCTATAAATAGACAGTTAACCTGACTGGCACGTGATGATGAGGATATAAACATCTGTATATTTGCAGATAAAAACTGACTGCTCTCTGTTCGTAGGGTCCTCCTGGTTTCAATGGCGTCCCAGGACCTACTGGCCCACCTGGTGCTCCTGTAAGCAGTCTTAGTTTGATCAGTTCTATGTCCTCTTCTTTTTGGCATTCACTCTCAAACCGGTAGGGTGGGGGTGTAATTGAAAGCTATCTCATCAGATGAGCCTCTGATTTAACGTCTTCTCTCAGGGTGTGGAGGGAATGCGTGGACGTCAGGGTTTTGAGGGGCCTAAGGGCAACACTGTGAGTATTACACATATTCTGGAGTGTTTTGCTGAATATGATCTGAAAAGCTGTTTTGGGTAAAAACTTTGATTTTGATTTAGGGAGCTGTGGGACCTCAAGGAGAGCAGGGCCCTGCAGGGGAAAAAGGGGACGTTGTAAGTACGCTGATGGGATTGAAGGAACCTTTCTGTGGGTCATTCGTTTCGAGTGTGACTGTGTCATAACTGTGTGGTGTCACATTACAGGGAGAGCCGGGAAAAGACGGCTTGGACGGACTTCCTGGAGTTGATGGAGCTAAGGTTTTCAATATCTTTACTTAAAATTACCGAAAATACCCTCATCCTGACTTTCCCCCCAAGATCTTTCCACATTTCCGGGCGTTACGGCTGTGAGACCCCATTTACACCATCATGGTGAATTAAGCTGAATGTGTGAACGTCAGATGCGTCAGTTGCTAACATTATCTATCCCCCATAAGATCAGCAAAGTGCACTGAATTGAACTTATTGCTTACTGAATCATGCATATGGACTAATATATGTTGATCTGACTCTATTCATGGTCACACTTGTGTGCATTACCTTCCCTTCAACAGGGAGAGTCTGGTACTCCTGGAACTGTTGGTGTCAGGGGGATTGTTGGTATTCCAGTAAGTCCAACTTTATGTTTATTCATTAACAAAGACAGTCTGTTATCATTTATCTTATAGTATCTTATACTGGTAATTATGACTTTGAATAGTTAAATTGCAATTGTAAAGTAAGTCAAAGCCAGGAAAACTAATGGAGGACAAGCTCCTCTCTGAAGATGGGAGATCTGATGCCAAGAGCACATGTACCTTTGCCTGTTTTTAGAAAAAGCTATGCAGTTCTCTCCTTCTTTTCCTGGAGGGAGATTTTTCGGATGAATTGTCCACACAAACTGCAACCCGGGAACGTTTTCATAGTAATTCATTTGCAGGCCACCAGAGCAAAATGCATTGTTATAGAGCCTCCACTAGTGACATTTAAAAGCAGATTGTGTGTATGCATATGTGTCAAAATATGTTTTTGTTGCCATTATACACTGCTGAAAAGAATTAAGGGAACACATTGAAAACACGTCAGATCTCAATGGGAAGAAAAATCCTGCTGGATATCTATAAGGGTATAGACGAGAAATGTGCTTAAAAAGTGTTCCTTTAATTTTTTTGAGCAGTGTATATTAAAAAGTGATGGATAAACCATTACACATAGGTAAGCAGAGGTTTAGGTAGCCATGCTATGCTACAGCCATGCTGTAGGCTGGCAGTGTCGGCCTGTTGGTCGGTCTGCCGCTCTCATCCAGACTGGTCGATGTCAACAAGTATCAAAAGGATTGCCATGGAACGATGGATCCTAAACACTCTGGCAATGTCCTGATGTTAGCTCTCGCGCCACCGGCAGGTTGGACGTTTTAGTGAAATATCTCAGAGCTGAACTCAGATGTCAGCATGTTAGCATGCTGTTAGCATTGAGCTCAAAGTCTTGCCATGCCTAATGCCGCATTCCTGTCACATGGGGTGGATGGTGGCGATGGAAAGATAGCTGTTCTGTTCCTTTTTGCCAAATCGCTGACTGTTAATACACTACGAATTCTCACATCCCACATTAACAGGATTGAAGGGTGCAGCAGCAGTAACGCATTCATTTTCTGTTTCTTTTCATATAATGTGTCGTTGCTGCTAGGGGCTGCCAGGGAAGCAGGGAGTAGTTGGATCCACTGGTGCCAAGGTATCATTTCCTATTTAATGAGACATGTCCACATAGTACATCCAAAATGATATTGCTGCACTATTAGACTGCAACAGAACTCCCTCATCACAGGCAAGCTGAGCTGATAGAATTAAACATGTAATGTGAAAAAAGACTGACACAATTCCTGCTGTGGACTTAGGGTGAAACTGGTGCTGAGGGACCCATCGGGCCAGTCGGACTTCCAGGAAAGACTGTGAGATCCTCCCATCAAGCCACCTATCACACTCAAGTTATATTCATCTGTGTATCTGTTATTTTCACTCTCAAATCCATCCATACTCATATGTTCTCAAACAGGGTGAGCCTGGAAAAGCTGGAGAAGATGGAAAACCAGGAGATAAAGGAGCAACCGTGAGTTCACTTGTACTTTTCAGTTATGTGTGGGATCCTGCTTTTCTATTGGTTTGGGTGTTTAATGCATGTTAGTTTCTCTTTTTATAGAAATTGACTGTAAATTTTATCTATAATCAATTTGCAGGGTGAAACAGGAAAACAAGGGCCAGTGGGGCCTGCAGGTCCTCCAGGCAGCCAGGTGAGATGTTAAAAATATAAGACTCCATATCAGGGGTGGAATGTAACTAGATACATTTACTCAACCACTGTACTTAAGTACAAATTCCAGATACTTTTCTCGAGTATTTCCTCAACTCTATACTTTTACTCCACCACACATCAGAGGCAATATTGTACTGTTTACTCCACTACATTTACCTGACAGCTTTTTCATACCCTTCCTGTTAAGTCAAACCATGTATCTCAAAATGCGTTTTGAATAAACTGAAATATGAAGAGATCCTTTATGTGTCTTCCTCTACTTTGTAAGCTAAATAAACTATTTAAAACCACCTTGGATTAGCTGGAAAATGCATCGTCACCAAGCTGATAACAGGGCTGTATTTCTTAGTGCTTCACAGCAGCACGATAAACATATGGTGACTTACTTCCTACTAGTATTTAATGTAGTTCAAATGAGCACAACCTTAAACACCTACAACAGCAGGGTGACACATAATGCGGTAATAATATCACATATAGTGAAACACTGACAGGGAGCATTTTTCTGCATCAGTACTTTTACTTTTGATACTTATTTTGTTGATAATACTTCCATACTTTTACTTAAGTAATGTTCTGAATGCTGGACTTTTACTTGTAGTGTGGTATTTTCACTGTGTCGATAATTAAATCAAAACAAAACTTATGTACAGAGCACACCAGCCAAAGCGCTCTACGATAATGATGAGGAGAATTTATAGAAACAGGATAGCCAACATCGTCACCAACACCGGAAAAAGAGTATGAAATGTTAAACTATAGAATATAAAATGTTGTATTTGCAGGGTGCGACTGGAGAAAGAGGTGACACTGGTGCCAAAGGAATGAAGGGTCATACTGGACACAAAGGTGATCAGGTCAGACAAATCTAATTTTACCACTGTTACTGTTAAACATCCGTAATGAAGCGAATCTTTAGGCGTAGAGAAGTGCGTCATGTTTCTATTCATGTGTTGTCTAGGGGCCTATGGGACCCGTGGGACCAAAGGGAAGTCAGGTAAGAATCATTCTACTGTCTCTATTTGCTTCACACGTGTCTGAATGACCTTTCACCGCCATGTCACTCCTATAACAGTTACAGACTCACCATGTTGCTTTTGCGAACAGGGGGTCACAGGTCCAGCAGGAGCTATCGGGGTCAAGGGAGACCAGGTATGTGGAGCTAGCTAAAGTTTGTTCAGTCGAAAATGCAACAACCTTTCTGTGAGTGGATTTGAAAGCAGTCAGCTGATCTTTGTGTGTTTCCAGGGCCCTGCTGGAGTGACTGGAATCAAAGGAGAGGTGTTGAAAAGCTTCTGTCTGTACTGCAAGTCTCACACAAGCTGTTGCCTGAGGATCTTTTCACATAGACATGAACACTTCCGCCACTGTGCTGCTACACCTGCAGTTACAGTACTAGTGGCGTGCATTGTATATGAACAAAATAACATAAACTAGTTCAACTTGTGCCCCACATATATTGATAAAAACCCCCCACACATACAGACGAAACAATAAGACGTGCCAGTAAAAAACAAAGGAGAATGGATGTTGCAGTCTTGCTAATATCAGAATGTGATGTTAAGGATTTCTTTTTTCCCACCTGAAGCGTGGAGAGAGGGGTCAAAGAGGAGCTACAGGAGACAGTGGCATGCCCGGCCAGCCGGGTCACGAAGGTTTGGCTGGTCCGATGGGAGCTCGAGGGCTGGAGGGAGAACCAGGACTTCCTGGATCAGCAGGCCCCAGAGGTCTACCTGTAAGTGTTACCACTACCAACAGATGTACAGCAGCAGCCATAAAGAGCTAAAGTCAGACAGTTCAGCCAAACCTGGAGATGAACAGCTAATCGAACTTGAGAATTCTAATTAAAAGAGGTTAGGGTTGGGTTGGTACGATCCATATAATTAATAAATAAATCACTGATTGGCTTTTTAGCCATGCAGTGTCGTCCAGGCGGAAATATCACAACAGCTGCTGGATCGAGTGCCATGAAACTTTGTACACACACTCAGGTTCCCAGGTGATGTATCCTAATCATGTTGGCGATCCTCTGACTTTTTATCTCGCGCCAAACTCTTAACATGTCCAATACTTTGGTTTAAATATCTAAATATCTGCAAACCGACGTTCCCATCATCCTCAGCTGTACTTTGTGCTACTTAGCAAATGTCAGAATGCTAACACGCTAAACTGAGACGGTGAACATATTAAACATTATGCCTAAATGCCTTAAATGTGTGAAATGAAAACTACCTTTTCCAAGTTAAGCTAATCCTGTGTCCATTTGTTACTGGTTTGTTTATCTCTGCTAAATATTGGTCCAAAAATAACATCAAACTCCCTCTCAGGTGTAAAAATGAATCCAATCAAATGTGATTTGGGGTGAGACTAGCTAACCCTAAATCGTTAGCAGCTGTAATGCTCTCCGCTCTCTATCACGCTGTAGCCTATTAGCTAACCCACTTTTGAATTTTCCAATCACATCTGAATGATTTGATTTAAATCACTCTCATAATGAAGCCGCAGACACTTTACACTCTTTAGTTTCCCTGTATGGCTAACGTCATCATGTTAGCATGCTGATGTTAGCATTTAGCTCAAAGCACTGCTGTGCAGCTGCCGCTATGGCAGCAACACTACTAACAGTCTTTGGAGTAGACCGGTAGTACTGTTACTGTCGCGTGGTGCATCCTAACACCAGATCTCTTGTTTTTAAGCCATCAAGATTCAGTTTGTGTACTCTGATAATGCAGGGATGAATGATATCTACGTTGACTGAAAGTGTAAATCAAGTCATGTCAGTTTTATTAATACAGGGTGTCCGCGGGGTCTTACAACGTTTAAATGGTATTAAATCTGTTTAGCAAAAACTACAACCCTTGAAAAGTATTAAAACATCTTAATCTGCATTTTACGATGTATCAATATCATTTATGGCCAATGTTGTATTTCGTAGGACAATGGAAATGTTTGTTAATATAAATGTTTTGTTAATGAGAGAGTGTGAGAATGCCACCATTATTACTTTTAAGAAACCTTGCCTTTTGTTAGTTACTACTTTATTCCCTTGAGTTTTGTACTGTAAATGTAAGGTGTGTTGCTGATAACCAGTTACAACTTGTGGCGTTGCACTCTTAAAATATGTTGAAAAGGTCTGGAATTTAACTTCAGGATTCCTGCATGTACCCTGAAATATAGCCAAATATCATAAATCACATGTTTGCCTCAATGGGCTTCACAATCAGTACAGCATACAACAACCTCTACCCTCAGACGCAAATCTATGGTTTCTCTGCAGTGTTAATCTTTATTCATTCATTCACAGGGCCCAAAAGTGAGCGATGAGAAGCTTCGGGAAATGTGCTCAGCCGTTGTTGAAGGTGCAGTTTGTTCACTTTAATTTGACCTCATCCCATCCACATATTCACTGACATTTAACCAATGATCTCACTAATCATGGGAACGTACTGCGAAAAGATTTCCTCTGTTAAACTGATGTGTTCTTCATCTAGAACAATTAGCAGAGTTTAAGAAGGAGTTTCTGAAGAAGCCAGCAGCCATTGGTGCCCCTGGTATTCCTGGACCGTCAGGGCCTCCCGGTCCCCCTGGACCAGCTGGAGTGTCAGGAGCAGCAGGAGCCCCAGGGCTGACGGGGCCCAAAGGCCATCCAGGTTTCTATGGACTCCCAGGCGCACCAGGCAAGAAAGGTCAGTAAGCCTTTTCAAATCCATTCTCTACTCAATACTCCCAATAAAGCCAGCTCTGAGATAACCAAAGCTGCTGGTTTCAGCAATCTTTAGAAAAGCTGTAAGTGGTTTGCAAATACTGAATGTGTTTCACCAGCACTGTGATAGATAAGCTGTGCTGCTGTGATAGCTTTTTGATTTTTTTTATTATTTTCCTGGAGAGCACCCAGAACTCTTACAGTGGATGCAGCGGCAAGAAAAGAAATGAATCCTGTAGAGAAAATAAGGCTGTGAGTCCTGGCTGCACGCTGCCACAGCACACTGAGAGAAGTCATGTGGAGCACTCTGTGGATGGAAGGGATTCACCCCGGCATACAATTATACAATCAATGATTCACTAAGCGAGGCTGAATCAGAGTGGAGTTTCCTGTGAAAACAGTATGCCGATCCATTTATTCTCAGCATTAATGTGCGTGTCCTCTATGCACTCTTCTGTTCTGCAGGGGATGCTGGGGATAAGGGTGATAAGGGAGACAAGGGAGAGGACGGCGTAGGGATCAAAGGAAGCCCAGGCGCACCAGGTGAACCAGGTAGGACTCGCCTAAGGAGAAATAAACTATAATGAAACTGCTGCTATTGTGCAGATTTTGAAACTAAATGTTCTTGGACATATTTATAGAAACAGCATCTAAGCTTCAGCAGCGGTTGTCTGACTTTCCAGGGTTGACTTTGCTAAGAGACATGCTGTTAAAGACGCCCTGTGGTGTTTTCTTGTGAAGAACGTTTCTGCTTACGTTGAGTGATATTCACCAAAACTCCATGTGTGTATCACATATATGTGCATATCCCTGTTTGCACACATTGTCACATTGCCTCACTTCTTCTTGGCGTATTACAGCCACCTGTAGATGAGTGAAATAGCGTGACAGCATTGGAAGGATTGTGTAGTGCATCATCTGTACACACATGTAAGGAAAGAAACAGCTCCATAGCACTACTAGCTGTTACTGGTCAAAAATGCCAACTACCTCGGTGTATTACTGACTGGATCGTAGCGTCTACATATTGTGTACTATACTATGTTACTATATCATACTACATTCAAGACATTCAACAATTGGGTGGACTCTTTGTGCTGTTAGTTTTGTTTTTCACTCAAAAAGTGGAAGCTAGCAAGCTAGGCTAGCTAGCTAACGTACAGAGTCACGGAGAAAAGTGAGGAGTGCTGAAATCAATAGAGTTGTAAAGTGGGAGGAGGTATTTTGAGTGTCCCTGGTTCCGGGTGTAAAAGTCCCATTCAGTTTTTCCATAGACACGTTTACATGACTAACAGCTGGAGCACTTCTGTGGCCTGGATGGTTCAATCAGCAGAGCAAAAGACAACCATGTTAGAAATATCTCAGTCTCTGATAGAAAGTTAAAGGTACATAAATGTGTATGTTTACAGAAAAACTTTGGGGTAGAAGTTCCCAAGGTGCATATCGGCAAGAAACATCCAATCACAGAGCTTAAGATTTTGTTACATGAGCCACTAACAGTGGACAGAAGCTACAGATTGTTAACGGCCAATCAAATATCAAATAAATCAAAAATCAAATAATAAGATTGTCGGTCTTCTTTTTGCTAATTACAATTTTGACCAATTAAGTACAGCAGTCAGAACTAACATGGAGGATATAAATGTGTAAATACTAATTTCTTTGCAAAACTGAATTTCAATTTCCGTTCAACTTTAATATTTCACATTTCGTATCTCCACCTCAGGCGCTCCAGGCGCTCCTGGAATCGGCAAGGATGGCAAAAATGGAGAACGTGGTGAGACAGGAAGTCCTGGTGTCCCAGGAGCAGCAGGTCCAAGGGGACCTTCTGGGCCACCCGGGCTTTGTGATCCATCAACCTGCATGGGCAGACTTCCACCTTTCTATATGGTGAGTGGAAAGAAGTCTGCCAGCTACAAAAACCCATGAGACGCCACAGCTCATTGAAACACTCCAGATCTCAAGTCCAGGCGTGGCGATCTTTGGGGGTCTTCAGACGTCTCCATCTGAACCACGGAACGAAGGGACGCAAAGAGAAACAGAGACAAGGCACAATTGTAGAATACTGTATAGATGTTTTAACCTGTATGTGAGAGCTTATCTAATGTTCAAAGGTAGCTGCTACTGATGCCAAAGCAACTTCCTCCAGCCGGCAGCAGGCATGCGTTCCCGCGAGCTGTCCCATACAAATCTATGCAGTTCCACTCATTTCATCCCTTGAATAATCTCTTTGAGAACATCGCTTCTGCTCTTTTAGCTACTCGTAAACAACCAGGTGCCATTTTGACCCACTGATTCTCCACTGCAGCCGTGTTAGTACAGTTAGGAACAGAATTTGGTAAAGTGGAACCATGTTTGGAGTATTTGCTTCCAAATCAACACTACAAATTAAAATACAAATGTCACTATGAGCGCAGACCTGAGCTGATGTCTCCAACAATGTACTTTTTTATTTAGGGTCATACATGTGTTTTGCCTGATTTTGTCATATTCATGTTCTTTTTCAAACAAAGTAATAAAGTGATGTGTTTTGGATATTTTGTGTTAAGACTGTTTCAAATTTAATGGAGCACAAGATCTCTGTTACGGCTGCTGCAGTTATGGTTTATTAGTATTAAAATGCAAAGATATGTAAGAAGTGACAATGAGTGGCAGATATTACACAGCACAGTAAGAGAATTCAGCAGCTTGGTATTCACACGGCAAGGTGGTCGAGCAATGAAATTCCACAGCCACCGTAAAGTAAAATGGTTTTGTATTGAAAACAAGGTTGTTGAGGATATAATCTGGATTCAGGAGGGCATTTCACTGTTGCCTGGATACAAAGGACAGTCAACATCATCACTGCCTCTGTCTGCAGAGCACAAATACAGTCACAGATCAAATATGACCTTTGCCAAGCTGCTGGAAAAGGTTTGCATATCAGCCATCCCAAGGACGTCCCTGTGATTTAATAGATCTTGTCATGGCTCAGAGCCAGTGCACTCTAAGTTGTTGTTGCAGCTTCATAAAATGTGACTCAGCAAAAGACGGGCTTATATTATCATACGTATTGCGCGTACAGATTTGAAACATGATGGAGGAGTGTACCTCACAGGGATCTTACTTTAAACATATAGTGATGGAGCTGAGCAGGGTCTGCCAACCTGAGACATGGATGGTCTATTCAAAGAAAACAAACCAAAGCCTGTGTTATAAAATGAATCCGTTCCAGTCTTTATTATACAGTACAGTACATGTGTCTTTCCAGTACTTACAATATGCTACTAATTTAAAATAGCTTAGCACCAATTCATCAGGAAAACAAATGATGATTACATTAGCAGTATAACGTGATGACCAAAAATAGCAAATTTGAATGATGTTTGGCTTATGCATTACAACATCTTAAGCTGTGTGCAGCAACTTGCCATCCCAGCCTGTAACACACAGTCTATTGGTGACTGTAACAAGCATTTACAAAACCAACAAACGGCAATACTGATAAGGTTTGACAGATCAATGAGAAACCACCGACAAAGATGCAGCTAACGGGTTTATTACATGGTGCGACAGTATTGACAAAGCAGGTCATTTATTCCAATCACACATTTAGGATCAAACTGGATTCCGAACCTGCTGTAAGTTTGGACTTCATTGCATTTAATGCTGCTCTCTACCACTGTGATGACAGGAGCCACAATGCACTGTAGCTGCAAACATTTGGCCAATGTAGTTTTCATGATGTGAACATTTCTCAGAGGCAGAGCTGCTCATCTCATTGGTTGGGCTAAACCTCAGAGATATGTTCTATACGTATGTTACATCGTAAAGCAGCTAGTTAGTGTAGCTGACCAGTTAATTTTACACTAGCCATTTTTAGATATTGTTGAATGTCTAACCTCACACCATGGTCATGAATTAATGAAAAAAAAAGTCATTTTCATGTACAGTATATGTTTCATATCTTGAGACCACTCTTTGCCTTTGGCGTACACTACCAGTTAGCCGTCTTCCGTTCAAAAATACGAACCAATTAGTGCAGTTTAAAGCAAGCCCATGTAACTTTGTAACAGAGGCCACTGTCCACAAAAAGTGAAAATTGCAGGAAAATTCAAAATGTTAAATTCAACTTTTGCTAAAATTAACTAATATTAGGCACCTTAAGCTACTGGTCATACCAGACCAACTGAGGCTCGAGCCGTTTTTCTAATTTCGCAACTTTCCGTATGTAATATTGTGCTACTCATTCATTCAAAAATGATATATCCTTGCTTTAACTGGAAAAATGTAATTACTGCTGCCTCCGGAGCAGCCGAGAAATATTGATCAAAACTTCACAGTCTGTGAGTCAGACTGTCTGAGATCTCGGTATTCTCTTCTTGAAAATTGCTCCCCCACTTCCCCTCTGCTCTTGTGTGCTTTTAAGAGTTTCTTCCCATTTTTTAAAGGAAGACAAATGTGATACCTTTTGTGGAGGCTATTTAATAGGTGCGAGATGACCAGCACGTCTGAGGTTGGGGAGAGGTGTAATTGGTCCACGAGGGACGTAAGCCAACACATCTTTCAAATGGTTACCACTGCGGCCTGGTCGTCATCAGGATGCAAGGAAGCAACGCTCCAATTTTAGGTTCCAGGGGACAAATAAGAACAACAATGTCTCTTCAGAGCAGGGCTGAGCTGCCCGGGCACTGCCACGGCGTAGGCACTTAATAACCCTCAGCCAGCAGAAAGGAAGTGACACATTTAGAGAAAGCAGTGAGAAACAAGCAGCTTTTCAAGAAAGGTGAACAAAAGCAGCAATTATACCACCTCCTCAAAGCTGTTTACTGCTCCGGTCTGTGCATAGCCCAGCCAGAGAATGCCCAGAACCACTTCATTAAACACAGAAGAACAAATCTAACAGTGACATTTTCTTCCTGTCTCATCTTTTTAGACTCGGGTTTAATAGGCATCCTGTAGGTGAGTTTGGCACGTATGAATTATGCATACATGTTAAATGACTTTCATTTCAAACTTAGATATCCACCTTTAAATTATATAAATTTATACAAAATAATTGATAGTGTGGTTTCTGTGTTTCATGTCGTAGGCAAATAAACACAGTGCCTCCGGTTTATTCCCAGAATAAATTGATAATAATTTGTTTAGGGGGGGGATTTATAAGCTATTTTATTTAAATGCCTGTTTGTGCCAATACCATCCAAAACAAGGCTACGCACAATAAGAACACTGCTTCTTGCCTCCAGCTTGGAAGAAGTGCACAAATGTAGTCATTCATCACTCTCCACACTAACTCATTAACACTCCTCCTACACAAAATCACTATTGGTATTTGAGATTGTGCCTCGCACTGTCCGTCCTCCCCCCTTCCCATCAATGACAATAAAACAGATAATTCCCTTGACTGAGTAATTACCAATGGACTGGTAGGAGATCCGCAGCGAGGGATCAATTTAGTGAGCAGTAACTGACATCTATTGCTAGACGTAGGACACTGCGGGCTCTGAATGGTAATTGATGCAAAATGGTGTGAGGCAGGAAAAAACAAAAAACACATATCCCTGCAAGAAAACGCCAAGCTGAACTTGTTGAGATAATTACTGATGAAACGATACAATATCAGACTCCCAAATCTTCTCTCCCGGTGGGGGGGTTAGAGGAGGGAATTTCATCATCCTTGTTATCTCCCTATATATTTTACTGTAGTTTTAGCTGCCCTCTTTACCCCATATTAAATCTGAAAAAGCCCCACATGCTTAATCCCCATCCATCCCAGGTTTCATACCGAAAACAAACAAAACAAAGAATCTGACCGGCAGCCCTCCGTACTGAGGTTATCTTGAAAAAGAAAAGTTCTTGATTCAGACTGACACGACCAAGTTCATAAATACAGCTGGACTTCAAGCTCTTTGTGTCTCTTGTTTCTTAAGTCCCCTTGACATTTTTGGTGTGGGGTCTCTGTGCCAGGCTGGCGTAGTAGGCACACTGGGAGGGGTCACACTGACCAGGAGGACCTGGAGGTCCAGGCTGACCATGGGGGCCAGGGTTTCCTGGCTCTCCCTGGACTCCGGCTTGACCTGGGCTTCCGTCTTTACCATAACCAGGCAGACCAGCTGGACCTGTAGCAGGAAGAGGAACAATTAGGGGCTCCACATTGGTTGAAACCAACCTAATAATAGAGTCAGTAAGACCCTGGTTCTTACCTATCGGGCCGGACTGTCCTTGCTCTCCTCTTTCACCGACACCAGTTTCTCCCTGTTCTCCCTTTGCTCCTTTCTCACCTGGAAGGAACAGGACATCAAAATAGCCACTTAACATTTTCAAGAAATGAAAAGCACTTTGGGCAGCGGACAGAGGAGTGAGTGAGATCTTAGTCAGAATGTGAGTCCAAAGAAGAAAGTGTAAGAAGGCTTACAGTTGGACAGTTAGTGAACAAGTATATTGTCCAATGGCTGTGTGGGCCGTGGAAAACCCTCTTTTTAATTTGTGAAATAATATATTCTTGATATAATATAAAATATCAGGCGTGTCCCTGTGTCTGTCTACCAGGCCTCTGTAGCATGGCCCTTCTCTGCACAGCTTTATACCTCAGGATGAAAAGGTACATTTAAAGATGAAAGGCACTTCGCTGATTTTATGTCAAAGCCAAACTACCAGTCCAGTACAGTGATACTCAGCCTGTGAACTCAGGTGTATAATATCCTCTGCAGCTGTATTGTTGTCTGTGGAAATTGCTCGAATTATATCAATTGGGTTGAATCAGCATGGGCTTGAATGCCATACATTTATCTTAATGGATGCAGCACAAATGTGTTTTATATCTGTACATAAACAGCCCAGTGTGGTTTTACAGGGGGTTACTTGCAGGACCATTTCTTGTCCAGGCAAAGTTGCTTCTGGTCTCCACTGGAAACCACGACATGGTTTCAGGAAATCATCAAAGAAAAAGTCCGGCACACTATTTAAACCATAGCTTAGAGTGTTGCATGATGACTAGATATTAACGTGTTTATCAGCGTTACCTTTAGACAAAGTTATGCTAGCAGTTTGTGCTAAGCTAAGCTAACTGTCTCAGAGCTAGTTAGCTCTGTATTTAGCATACAGACATGAGAATGGTATTAATCTTCTCATCTGATTCTGTGGAAGAAAGCAAATTAGAGTATTTTCCCAAAATGTCAAACTATTCCTTTAAATGTATCTCAAACATCTGTCAGATGTCTTTTTAAAGATACATGAGATTACTTTCCGATTTCTAGTAAAGAATATTGGTACAAATGTTTTTTTCTTTTCTCTACTATCTGATGTAGATCGTTCCAAGTCAGCTAGTGGTTCACTGCCAAAACTCTTGGAGAATTCAAGTTGGACAAACCAACGTTTAAGCTGAAGTCTGAAATGACATTGACTCAGCAGGAGTTGTGAAATCAGCACAGTCTCCTGCAAGTCTTTCCAGTTCTCAAATTGGAAAGTAGTAGCCACTGCGGACATAACAAAAGAACAAAAGCCTTAAAAAGGACCGACACACAGCCGGTAACACGGCTACAGCACGTGTCTTGTTCCTACCTTTAGGGCCCATGGGTCCTCTGGGTCCTTCTCCTCCATTCTGTCCAGGCATCCCGGGCTCTCCAGGGGAGCCAGGTCGTCCAGAACTGCCTTCCTTACCCGGAGGGCCTGGAGGTCCTGGACGGCCCGCTGTACTCTTCACGTGGGCTGGCTGGATCTGAGCCATGAGGTAAGCCATTTTGGCTAGACAGAGAAAAAAAGTCACTTAAACCTCAAACAACTGCAGATTTTCAGGCACGGCCAGACCCCGAAACAAATGTCCTCCTCACCATCTAACTGTTTTGCCAGCTCCTCCTGGATAAGCCGTCTCATCTGCTCTAGTGATACTGACTCTCCCTGAGGCAACAAAGATGTTAATGATTAATTCAGTTATTAATAGCTACATATAAATCACCTGCTGAGCACAATGCTGTGGCATCAACACTGATTCAACATCGAGTGAAGCTTAAAGCTTTCAGGAATATGACTCACCCTTTGGCCTGGCAGACCGGGGTTCCCTGAAGGTCCTTGTGGCCCAGGAGCTCCTAATTCTCCTGGTGGTCCTGACATGCCCATCATCCCTGTGTGGCCCTTTCTGCCTGGGGGTCCAGGATTTCCAGGCATACCTGGATCTCCTGCAAGTCCTTTATCCCCCTTCACACCTGCGTCTCCCTGGATTAGATGACAGCAATTGGAAATGCGCCTTCAAAATAACTCATTATTGGACAGAATACAGAAATATCACTTTCTGAATTTATCCTGGAAATTCTTCGAAAAAAGGTTTTAATTTAAATTTTTGTTTTAATGGTTTTCTGCCATTAATGCTCGTCGTATGTATTTTAATACATTTAGCCACCAACAAAATATACTTCTACTGTTACATTCAAGCCGCTGCCAGACGCATTTGCACAAGTTAAATCTCTCTGTTTCGCAGCATACCAGAGTTTATAAACCTGATGTGTGTAGCGACATTTTCATTCTCTCTACGTGGCTCTGGTTTGAGGGGGAGTAACCATAGCAATGGAGTAGGTCACAGCAACTAGGAGTTTGGTGGAAAAACCTAAGAAGCATCCAAGAAACGTTTGTGATGCTCCAGAAATCTGTTACCTTATCTCCTCTTAGGCCACGATCACCAACTCTGCCTGGCATCCCCTACAGAACAGCAAAGCAGTGTATGTGAGCAGGAAATCTGTAGATATTCTATCATAATAGTCATCGATGGCCTTATGAAGTGCCTACCTGTTTTCCCTCTGGGCCAATTGGACCAGGTGGACCCTGTAAATCAAGGTAGAGGTCAGCAGCTGGATACATGTGTGAGCTACAATTAATCTTTGTAATGAAAATAAGTCAAATCCACCACTTACCGCGGGGCCTTTAGGCCCACTAAAGCCTGGTAATCCTGGGTTGCCGGCTTCCCCCTTGTCTCCCCTAGCACCCTGTGTGACAGCAGAGACATGGCCGCTCATCACATCACATGGCACACACGCTGCTGCACACTGTACTTGTATTCTAAAAGCCTCACTCATTACTGAGGATTCAGAAAGATTAACATTTAGCTGCAGCTCCTCTCAACATGCAGCAGTGCTGTGGATCAAAATCTCATAAAGCAATCTTGCGGTGGGACATGCCAGACGGAAGAGATTAAAATTCATATTTACAGGAGGCACGTGGGCCTGAAGGCAAGCCGGGTATGGCAGCCACAGAGTGAAGGAATCTCTCAGAAATGAGAAAATGTATCACTTTTTCATTTCTTTCCATTTTTGAATGGATACAGTATCTTCTATGCTGCTTTCCGCTCACGACACCCTCTTTTATCCGTGTAGTAAATGTGGCCATCTGATAACATTTTTGGCAATATCTGATCTTTAAATAAACCTCCACTGGAATCAGTCTCCATCTCCTCTTCCAACCTTTCTGCATCCGGCCGCTGCCCTCCTCCCTCCTCCAGGCTGCTTCTGATGATCTGCTCCCTCTGCTGACTGATATCATCAACTCCTCTCTGATAGCATGTTAGCAACAGTTCCTCATCCTCCTCCCAGGAAATCATCCACACCGTCCAGCACGTCTGTTTCTTTCCAAAACACATTTTCTTGCCAATGATACAAGACGTGTCGAAAAAAAAAAAAATCTTCTCACTCACAGGTCTCACAAGATCTCACTACCTTTATTACATTTTAGTTCTGCTGCATTTTATAACTGTCATGATGGCATCTGCCTGCCTCCCCCTCCTCTTCATCTCCAGACCCCAGTCTCCAGTGTCACCCTATAAACTGTGTAATCGCCGAACCCTCACAGACTTTAATTAACCTCATCTGTGTGCTCAGCGAAACTGTGAGAGTGCGTGGGAACAAGGGCTTGTGAGGACTGGGACAGCACTTTGAAATGACACGTTAAAGTGCAAAGTAGCTTAAAAATGATCACCGTGCCTTTTGTGGGATAAAGAACAGTCAGTGTTGCTGATATATTTAAACTTTCTGCATATTTCTCTGAGGTTTGATGCTCGTTCCTAGCGTCAGCGTATTATGAATTCCCACAAGGACAATCAGCATTTTAGATGTAAAGAAAGTGTGCATGGGGGCCCAAAAGGTCCAAAGGAAACCCCTCAAGCAGTCCTGAACCATTGCAGACTAGTCAGGAACATTATAGTACCTGTAGTCTGTGAATCTGTGAGCCATCTGGACTCAACCTATCCAGATTCTGTACTTCTTCACATGTTCATTAGATGCTTCCATTGGGTTTCCTTCCTCTAGACGTCTTGACCCAGGTCACCTGTCTGTTGCTAACTTTAAGCATCATCTTGAAGCAGGTCTTTTCATCCTGTCTGCTTAGTCTTTGTGTCTGCTTTTGTGTACCAGAACCTGAGACAGTGTCAGTACTACTGCATCTGATGATCCTCACTTGTTTGGTCTGACAGAGTTAGTTTGTGGCTTTGACGCATGTCTGGACCACTAAAAGATAAAAGACATTCTTGGACTCACAATGGACAGTTGATGCAGCAGAGATATCGTCTTTTTTATTCTGTGCATTCTTCTTCCTTGTAAGAACCTGGCACCTACATTACCCACAATGCAACTCGACAGCCAACAACTGGGTCTGAGATCTGGTGTGTTTTGCACCAGGAGAAAGCTGAAAACTGTCATTATGAGGGAGTTTAAATTAACAACATGTGCAGTGTTTTTTGTGGTATTTTTAGCCTTTCTGCAGCGCAGACAGGATCCACGGGAGGAAAGAACAGATATGACATGCAACAAAGATTCCCAATCTGAATGGAACCATGGATGCATCTTCACCACTAGACTACATGTACCAGGACACCCAACCGAATTCCCCTTGTCACAGACAGGCCTCTATTCCTCTATTCAATCAGAATGTTAATGCCAGTCATAAAGGGACCTGATGAATATATTTACAACGTTTTGACCAATCCTTACACACTCAGCTTGACGTGCACATCTTGGCTAACACCTCTAAACAAAGGACAACCTTGACAAGTCTGAGCTTTATTCCCCTGATGCATTGATGCATGCTGCCCCCCAAATCCTCACCACCTTGTCTTTGCGTTCTGCATCACCAGATGATTCAGACCCATCGTCACCAGGGACTCTTGCGTGGGTTGTCTATGTATGCACTCGCGAAATTCAAAACCTCTACGTGGCACACAAACCTGCTGAGGGAATTATAAGCCTCGAGCCTCTAGGAGACGGTTCACTCCATCCAGCATGACATTACGTGGCAATCAGTTTTCTTCCACTGGCAGCCAGCTGGTCAACTCCTTTCAATCCTATCTCACCCAGGGGAAAGTGATGTTCCCACCCTGGTCAGGACAACATTTACTCCAATCTTCCATCATTATCTGACAGCTCATCGCTTCTAGAAATGCTCTTGCCTACAGTTACACCCCCCCCACACACACACACAGTAGCTTCTCTAAAAATGCTGCTTTTTCTACTCATTCTGTGAAACAAAGAATATCAGTCACAGGTTTCATTGAACTGTTGTGGTGAAGTGTTTCCGTTGTTTGTTTGCAGGGTTACTCATCCAAGAACCTGTTGCAAGTTGATTTTTAAGATAATGTACAGCGGGGTTAGATAACTCACTGGCGTTCCGGGGAGACCCGCTTTGCCTGATGGCCCTGGTTCACCTGGCTTGCCCTGGGAGGCAAAAAAGAAGAAGAAACAAACGACTGATTGAGAAAATTGATGGGGAAGGACGGGAAGAGAAACAACTTGAGTGCCACTTTATGTCTGTATCTATCTGTCTGCTTGACACTGTGCTGCGTCTGTCTTCTGTTTGCACCAGACGGCCCTGCAAGTGATTGGAAATGACTCACCGACTCTCCTCTTGGTCCACTGAGTCCTTCCCGGCCTGGCGGTCCCACAGAGCCCTGAGAGAACAGAAACAATAGGCTCTTTTATTACGTCTTACACATGCTGAAAACAAAGCAACACAGCCATATCTCATCTTTATTGGAATGCAGCCTCTACTGAGGTGGTGAGTTACATCTGAGCTCCCCTTTTTTGCGGAGTTTTATTTTCATTACTTTAGGAGACTTGTGCTGTGGGAACATTCGGCCTCTAATCCCCACGGCTGGAAGAAGAGTTAAAGAGGTAAAAATGGGTTTCTGTTGAAGTCAAGTTTTTTATAAAGCACATTTAAAGTGCTGCACAATCAAAATAGCAAGAACCATAAAACACAATAAAGGCACACATACAAAAGGCAATACAATAAATAATAAATGAATGATAAAACAGCAAATCTCGTACTGAATTAAAAACAGAGGAATAAAAATGTGTTTTAAGACGGGATTTAAATACAGGCAATGTAGGGGCCATCCTGACACACAGAGGCAACTCGGTCCAAAGTTTGGAGGCTTCAACTGCAGTGTTACATCCTCCTACTCGACAAATGGTGCAGCAGTCTTTGAATGTGTGTGCGAGAGGGATTTCAGTTTGTCATTCGATGAAGATCAATGGGATGCAACTCGTATACCACCAAAAGAAATAAAGGGACAATGGTTTCAAATGGTACGCTGCTAGTTCTGGACCTCAAGTATCGTATAGACGCGACCAGAGTCTGTGGTCTGCTGGAAATGTTGCATTCTGTCCAAAACGTTTTATCAGTCACTGCAGGTTTGGGTCCAGACAGCAGTACTGAACTGAAACAGGGCCTCAGAAGTGGCTTCTTTTCAGAACTGGGTGACTGAGCCAAGGGATGGTGCATATGAAGGAATGTAGGGAGTGATAAGGAAGGTGGAGGCATATTTCTTCTTTTGGATTCCATGCTTTTGAAGTTATTCCTTTGCATCGTATTGTTTAGTGATGAATTTATTTATTTTTATCAGCTGAATAAAGACACTTTATTGCATCTCAGACCCTTTGTTTTGTGTCTATGTGCATTAGAGACTGAGGGAAACAGTGAACTGCATCTTTCCTCCTGTTGTTACGTCAGTGTGTATGCATGTAGTAAATAAAAACTGCATGAAAAACACTATAACGTCTAATTCATAGGGTAGAATGTACCTCCTTTCCAGGTTTGCCATCGCGCCCAGGTGATCCAGACTTTCCATCTTCACCCTGTTTGGCACATGAGAGAAAACAATGAATGAAATTTGAGAAATCTCAAAACCTAATTTAACGTAAACTTGTCTCGGATCAGAGAAACCAAAACATTTCCATCCAGTTTGGTCTGATTTTATGTCATCTTGAGTTTAATTGTAGTTCCATGTTCTCCAAAAACCTAATTAAGCCAAGAGGTAAGATATGTTACTGCTAAGTTAAGAAATATGAAAATGAATCATTATGGTAAATGCACTTTAACTTATATAGCGCCTTTCAACCATAGTAATGGTTCCCAAAGTGCTCTAACAGTAATCTAAGCTGTAACATTATGTGGTGGTTGTATGGTAAAAATTTACATCTTTGATTGCTGCATCTTTCAGATGGCTTCATCAGTCTAAATCATAATTTGTGTGGCTGTCTGCCACCGTTTTGATGCCACCAAAACTCAAAATCTATGCTCTTACTGTACTTCAGAATAGCTGTGAAGGTTTCATGTAGCTCTTCACATGCTAATGAGTTTCAACCATTTGATGGGAAACCTTTAGCCCTGGATTCCTCGCTTGCTGTATTAAAATGGTTTGTATAGAAAGCTGTAATATGCATTTATGAACAGAAAAGATTAGGAAAAATCAGTTTTGTACAGAAGGTTTTGAAAACACAATATACTTGCAACATAGCATAGCCTGGAGCCCTAAAAGTTGCACTCTATAGTGCTAGCAAGCTATCTTCTTTAGCATTAGCTCGCCGGCTAAAATGTTGCTAGCTGCTGTATAGTCTGCAGTGTTACTTCAAAAGTAGAGGCGTATGCATGGTTAACGTCACCCTGCACAGGTGTAGTTTTACTGAGTCTGCTACAGTTCCTGCATGAACACATATGAAACATCACGTAAGCAAGAAAAATACAAAGCTTACAGTATATTTCTTTTAAAGCTCCATATGAAGTAAATACTTCATAAGTGTATTACGTGGTTGGGCATTTCTTTGCCTCTTCTGATATGCTTTTAGTGGCTTTTGTGGGGGTTTTGCACTCCATAACATAGTTCTGTGTTGCCCACAGCACACACGAAGGCAGAGTCCAGATCCACAGAGTTCATTATAAGCATCTACTATATGACACTTCGACATTGTACTGAGGCACTGTGCTAAATCTGTACTTTTTTTATCAACTTTCTTGAATAATATTGAATACCATTTCAGCACTGACGGACATTTAGTGACAGTAATTACAAGCAGTGGAGAGCAGTTTTCAGCACTTCACAGCTCGTCTAATAGGTTGTCTGCAGTCGGTGTGGCGGCCGAGAGGCTGCCTGCCTCACTGCGACTCAGTCAGAGCGGGCTGTAATGAGCCATGCTATTGGTCACGCCGCTGTGGCAGAAAGCTGTCCTGCGGGTGTCTTCTGTTTGAGAGACAAACCAGCAGGTGCAGTGATTCTCTCGGAGAAGGTGCATTTGTAAAAAGGTGGCAGGCACGCTGTATCTTGGTGTTGCAGTGCAGCGTGTTAACAACCGAACTGTGTGCTATTCCCTGAACTCCTGCAGTGACTAGCTCATGGTGTGACTGTGGAGAAGAGGAGGTTAGCTGTCTTTGTGGCAGTTTTATTACTGTCATTTTATAAAGATAACTGATATAATTCCAATTGTGTGACAAATAGTTTGATAACATTTATATGTCTTTGACTGCATGACTGCATTAGGCCAGTAGAGACACTCATGCTATCTGTTCCAGCATGTAGCGCCACTGAGCTGCTGTCTGGAAAACTGCACATCGGTAGCCTGCTTGTCCATACAGCATTTTAGTTCACATGTTGAAATGTTTAAATTGAACACTGCCGGTGCTAAATGTGGAAGCGTTCAATGCATGGCCTTGTCACAGTGAAATGAGAAATGCTGCTGCTTCTTGTCCTCCGAAATACTAAGTTACTGTATGTGTTCTTTTCTTCTTCGTGGCATTGCAGAAAGTGGTGACATCTCATTGCAGTTGCTTTGCACCGATGTGTCGCATTAATGTACTTTGACAAGGTAAAGAAGGTAAAACAATTCACCCAACAGCTAGTGCAGTTAGTAGCTTGTACAGTTCAATATACAGTATATTAGGCCACCACTGATGGTGCTAAAGAATAAATAATGACATTGTTTGTGTTTCAGAAAAATAAAAACTGTTTCTGTGATGCAAACTGACCTGATGAAATACATGAAAAACCAAACACACTGACCTTAGATCCTGGAGTTCCAGGTTCGCCTCTGTGCCCTTTAAAGCCCTGCACAGGAAAGAGAAACAGCAGTCCAGCATTCAGAGATTTGCACTTCCTTCATCAGATCTGTTTACTGGTGGTTACATACCGGGACTCCCCTGAGCCCAGGGTTTCCTGGGGGTCCAGGTTCACCTTGCTTGCCCTGAAATGAAAACAGCAATAGCATATTATACTATCAAGTTTGTCTAAAAACTGGCATGGTCTTGTAGTTGCTGTTCAAGCTTTATACACACTTTGGATCACAGACAAAGTAAACATTTCCATCCACTTACTGGTTCTCCTGTTTCACCTGGTCTGCCGTCTTTTCCCATTTTTCCAGGCTGACCCTGAAGATGAAAGAAATTCATCAGGCGCTGCACACTTACACGTGTTGTTTGAGCTGTAAGCTAAATGATGTGACTGTGCTGCGATGAAACACATCAGTGCTGCTGTTAATATTGACATTTATATCCAAATGTATAAAAATCTGCATTTCATGGGTTGAAAATGTCTCAACACACCATCTACTGTTTTAAATCCCCCCTGAACCTGCGAGGCGGGTACAGATAGAGTCAACAGGTTGGGACCAGTCTATGTCATGAAATTTATGTAAAAAAAACTCTAATCAGTGTCAGTCTCCCCCATGTCCCCTGACCCACACACATCTTAGCCTTGAGGTTCTAGCTGTATTTGAGGGTGTATTTACACTTTTAGCATCTGCAAATGTAATGACCTACCACTGAGTTACAGCTCACTGCAGGAACTGTATATATATATATATATATATATATATATATACATGATGATGTACCACAAAAAATCTTTATTAAAATTAAGCCAGGAAGACCCGGTGGTCCCTGGATTCCTTTGAGACCCTCTTTGCCCTAGTGACAACAAACAAACAAGCACGAACAGGTCAGCAAAGACTGATTGATGGCCACAATTACCACACAGGCTGGCTGAGCTGGACGCCAGAGGGAGGGGGGTTTGTACAATCATGACACATGGGTAATATATTTTCTCAGGGGAAAGTACATGGAGTGCATCCTGACCTTTTCTCCAGCGGGCCCCAAGGGACCAACGGGGCCAGGCTGTCCATCGTTACCCTTAAGAGGAAAGACACAATGTCAGTGCAGGTCGACAGAAATAGAAAGCCTGAGTGTGACACAACATCCAAACAAATGTTTACAGAAGGCTTCTGTAGTGAAGTGCATACTGAACAGAGACAATAAGCCCAAAAGAGTAACTCACAGGTGCTCCCATTAGGCCAGCAGTACCTGGGTGGCCAGGGGGTCCTGGGTGACCCTGTCAGTACAGAAGAAGAAAGTAATTAAAATATAATAATAATGAGATTCATACAAGACAATATTGTTGTGAACGTTTCCTTCAACACAGAGTGAAAGGAGGGGAAGCGACAGATAAGAGCGAGACGTATGAGTCATAAACAACAGATAAACCTTGTCTCCTTTGTCTCCAGGGCCTCCAGGAGGTCCTCGATCACCTTTAATACCCTGTCGTGTAAACGAAAGAAAGATCATATGAAATGTCACATTTCAAGAGGAAAGCATCCATCTGAAAAAGGATTTGTCAAGAAAATGAAACCCAAATGTTATTATTGTTAACATTATTGAGGAGGAGGATGTAATAAAATATGATTCAATAACTTTTTTAATGGTGTTTTGATTTTAAACCTTTTACCCTATTACCTGAAATGTGTACGGTAAGAAATGTTGACAAAAGCAATTCATTAGCATTTGGCCCTTTGGGAGCCACGAGGGCGTTAGTGTGCAAACTTGCCTTTCCGCCATCAACTCCAGGGGGGCCTTGAGGTCCGGCTGGTCCTGGCGAGCCCTGTAATGACACGGCAGAGCATCAGTCTCTGTCCAGGCAGACAGCGCCGAGCGCCGTCCTAATCGTTCGCTGCTGCCCCCAGAGGAGGGCGAGCTAATGATGCAGACAGCGCCCCTGCATCCATCACAGCAACTGTGATTGATGGTGACAAGCATGTAGCTACGACCTCTTGCCTCACTCAGGGCTAAAATAGTGCAGACAGACACTTTAAAGATGAGCAGAGTTATCATAATAGTCCTCGTATTTCAGGAGAAGTGAGGTTATGAGCAATGATGGATGAAAATGAATGGCTGTGTCCTACTTGGTAACCATTTTGACCGTCTTTCCCTGGAGGTCCCAGGTGTCCTTTATCCCCTGGGATTCCTGGGAGGCCGGGTGGTCCAGGTGGACCTGCAGGGCAGTCTGAGCAAACATCCTAAAAGACGGCAGAGACATGTTTGTGATATAGCGATGGGTCTCAGGATCCAAACATGAAGTCTTTTTCTCACCGAAGAGGACTGCTGTAAATGCTCCTTACCTTCAGATTTAGGTCAGCGAGGTCTGCTGGCTTTCCCTGAGAGACAGTGAATCAAAGCGTTATCAATCAGGGAACGCAAGATATCAAGGGTCTCTGTTCAGGAGTTGACCTAGCTTTCCAGTCTAAACATGTCCTTATGTATTTAGCATGCGCTACATGGCCAAAATAATGTTCACACCTTCATGTACCTGCTGAACATCTCATTCCAAAACCATGGGCATTACTCTGCAGCTATAACAGCCTCCACACCTCTGGATCCAGGCTTCTCACCAGGTGTTGGAACCTGGCTGCAGGGGTTTGCTCCCATTCAGACACACGATCATTGGTGAGGTCCAACACTGATGTTGGGTGATAAAGTCTGGCTCACAGTCGGCATTCCAGTTCATCCTGAAGGTGTAGGATGGAGTCACACCAAACTGGGAAAACCATTTCTTTATGGCCCTCCCTCTGTGCACGAGAGCACCGTGACTGAAGCCACACAGTTGGAAGCACCCTGTTGTCAACTGAATGCTGTAAGATTCCCTTTAAGCACAACTAAGAGGGAAGCCCAGACCATGAAGCTCTACATACTGTTGACTAAATGTGTGTGTATTTTACTTAATCTTAAAAGTAAAAATAAAAAAGCTCTTTGAATTTAAAGCATCCACCTAATGAATATGAAATTTGCACTATATCAATGGTGTTTTACTTTATTCTTGTATCATGTGTTAAGCAGTTTAGTGATCATCTGTGTACATGGTGACGGTTTATAAGTGCATGATGATTCTCTCCTTATATCTGACTTTATAGAGTATTCAGAGGACATATTGAATATAAAGTGAAATATAGTACATAAATGAACATCTGGAGGAGGAACATGTTCTATATTATACTTTATAACATCCAGTAGCACAGGTACAACGGGCTGTTCCCAGTTTCGTGACTTACAGGCTCTCCTTGCGATCCCTTCTCTCCCTGCCTTCCTGGTAAACCCTGCAGGTGCAGCAAAGGCAAGGAATTACATCTTCTGTTAATTGTAGATTTTGGAGACCCAAAGTGTTCTGCATCAATTAAATAAATAAGGCATTAAGAAATAATGTAAACGCTATCATCTTCTTAACAGCAAACTCGAGGATAAAGTGTTTGTAATCATTATTCATTCATTCATTCATTCATTCATTCATTAACCATACTGCTTATCCCGAAGGGTCGCAGGGGGGGCTGGAGCCAATCCCAGCTAACATTGGGCGAGAGTGTGGTGTTTGTAATCATAGCTATCAATTCACTTCCTAT
>JAVQJF010003107.1:0-62290 GCA_036023855.1 Gadopsis marmoratus
GACTCCGGGTCTGTCGTTAATTCTCGCTGCCGCAAAAACAAAAAGGGGGGGAAAAAAAAAAAGAAAAAGAAAAACGACGCGCGGGCAAATCTTACCGAAAGAGGTGATGATGGAGCTCCAGCTGAGGGTGTAATAAACCAGGAGCTGCGCGCACACGGGAGGAGGCACCGCGTCCGTCCAAATGCACGGAGTCCAGAGGAGTGCTGGAGGAGGACAGAGGCGTGCAGGCTCTCTCTCTCCCTCTCTCTCTCAGTCTGTCTGTCTGTCTGTCCCTCCCTCCCTTTCTGGGTATCTTTATCTGTCTCTGCTGCCTTTATGTTCTTACTGACTTCTTCTTGCTGAAGTCCACAGACGCAGCGGAGCAGAGGACCGTGGTCAACACACACACACACACACACACACACGAGGGAGAGGGAGAGAGAGGGAGAGAGGGAGAGAGAGAGAGAGAGAGAGAGAGAGAGAGAGGTCAGAAATGACAAACCAATTTGGAGGCGCGGTGGATGCTCGGTTGATCGAGCGCAGCCCGGCGAGAGGAGCGTTGTGTTGCAGGCGGGCGGGGAGCCGAGGGTGGGTGGGGGGGTGGAGGGGGTGATGATTCCTGCCTGGGGGATGCAGAGAGAGAGAAAGAGGGAGAGACGAAGTGGGGTGTCTGGTGGAAAACACGGAACTGGATCTGGCTCCTAAATCTCTGGACCTAGGGCTCCACCTGCCGTGTGAAAACACGCAGGGGCTCCCAAACAGGACGGGTTAGGTAGGCCGGACCACTTTGGCCCCCCCTGACTGTGATGTTGACTCAAGAAGCTCCTTGTTGCTGTTGTGACCTGACTTGGTGTCTGACTGTATAATTCTGCCTTTAAATGCAACACGAGCAGCAGGTTGTCCTGTTCTCGTTAAAGAGGAAAAGAAGCGAACTCTCACTTCTCACGTGGGCTACTCGTTATGGCCCAGCAGCCCGGTTTGGGGATTTAGAAACCCAGCAGTGGTGCGTGGACCTACTGGGCCAAGTTAACATCGAGAAAATGACAAATAGCCTACAGGCCAGCAATGAGCCGGAAATGTAATAATAAAAAAGCCAATCAAAATTAGGTTCTCAACATGAAAGTTATCCTTTTTAATTTAAAAATGTTGTATTTCATCGCAGGCCACACGTGTGAATAAACAGCCCGTGCGCACCATGGCAACCTACTCTTCTAGCTCCAGATACATTTACGAGGTTTTGACACAGGTCTTAATATCGATATACGTGTAAATATATAAATCACGACATGCTCTCATTCTTTGAAAGTTTTTTTTTATTTATATATATATTTATATATAGCCTTGTTAAATCACTCCGGGCTCTTTATTCAGTCGCCACCGTCCCATCCGTGCGGTGTCCCAGTGAAACGCCCCGCAGGATCACTGCGGACTGGCTGTCTGCCCCTGAGCCCCTGAGCCCGGAGATCACAGGGCGACATGCGCACTGCGCCGAGGCGCTCACACGCCGCGGACACGGCGCTGGGAAATAAACGCGCGCAGCAATTTGCTCCTTGATATCTTGCCGCCGCACAATAAAGCTGTTATGACTGGACCCACCGGGAGCGTGTTACTGTCGGACGGCTCCGCGGAGGCGCTGGAGGTGCTGTGCTTGGAGCTCAGCGGGGACCTGTTGACAGCCCGCCGGCGCTGCGATGGAGGTGAGATGAGGCTTTCTGCAACAGAGCCGTTGTGTGCGCTGTCCCGTCTGTTCGCCACAGTACGAGGTCTAATGTGCCCAGGTCGTTTTTAAAGAAATGACCAGACCGGCGTGTTGCTTACAGGTCGAGTTAGTCGCCGATGGGCCTGTCTAATTAGGATGTAAGTCATTCACATGTAACGGTTTATTTGTCTCCCAATTCTGAAGCAGTCAGTAATGCCTTCATATCAACAGGTAGGCCTATAAGATGGAGATTTCATTAGGCCGCAGCGGAGGGCGTGTAAGCACTGCCTATCAATGGCCTCTAATTAGATTTCAGATGAGATGCTGTCATTTCCAGCCCATCGTTTTGCAAATCAAATCATGTCCTTGGTATCATGCTTTAATGCTACACAGGCCTCCCCTCAAGTCAGAGTGGTCAGGAGGCCGTGTGTCGCTGTTAATTACCGTCACTGGCTGATAAAGCCTTTTGGAGAAGGTTTAAATCCTGCTAAAGAGCATTAGTGCACAAGCAAGGCGCTTGCAAACAAGCATGGCACAGGCATCCGAGGAGAGGGTGGCGAGGTAAAGACACATCCTACAGAACGGTAACATAGATATTGGTACACTAATTATTCCTCTGCACATGAGCAGGGGGAGACTAATAGAGCCTCACAGTGGCACTTTAAATTCACAAATGTACTGTCAACTCCTACAAATACACTGTAGTAAATCTGTACAAGGTCATGTTGAAGCAGAAGACTTTTGTTATTATTCATGTTATTCATGTTGCAGGTGCCAAACCGAGAATAATGACACTTAACTGAGACAGAAAGCCACAAAGAAACAATTCATCTGGACGAGTCAGGCTACGATGGAGATCATGGGTAAGTGTAGCCGCTCGGTGACCTGCAGCTGCAGAGCACTGTTTAAAGCCAAACATGTTCCAGGATCCTCAGTAAGACTCCCCGCCACCGCCATCATCAGAGGCTTACAATTAAGGTGTCAGGCATGGCTGCTACAGCCGCAGGAGGGAATAGTTACATGTACAGGTGGCACAGGACTCACAGTCTGGTCGGAAGTCAAATCTTTGTGGTGAAGGGTTTACAGGGTCTTAACCTTCTGCCACATACAATTACTGCAATTGTGGCTTGTGCTCATTAGCTGCTGCTCCGCTAAATAAACAAGGGCGATATGACCTGACTCAACATTGTGAGTTTTTGCCTTTGCTTTTTAGTGTTGCAGAACGGATAGCACAGCCTCCTATTAATGCTATCTTAATGTTTCTTGATTATATATATTTTTTTACTTATGTTTTTTCTATTTATTTAAAAAACATTTTGCTTAGTTTTGGGCACAACATTTGCAATTTAAAACTGGATAACTTTGCCAGAAAGTTAGAAAAAAAAAAGTGACAGCATTTGAAAAACATTGGAATTGAAAGAACCCATACTCACGCAGCCATGGAACAGGGATACCTTTTCAGACAAACACCGTTCCTGTCTTCTCGAACCTCCAAAACACAATTGTTTTTAACACTTATCACACTGGATCAGTGCTGACAGAGGATGTCAATCTGCATTCGAAAGACATGTTTTATTTGAACAAAGACATGAGAAACCCGTTCATTTTTATCGACCCCTATTACGTATTGATATTTCTAGCTCATTTTCAAAGGTCTGGATTTGTGTCAGGGTCACACGGCAGCAAAACGGAATAAATCCTGTCTCTGAATGACACAAATGATGTGCACTTTCTCTGCAGATACTCAGTGTGCCTTGGAGGCTGTGGAGAGACTGCAAGCCAAACTGAAGGAGAGAGGAGAGGCCCCCACGCAGGAGAAGCTCTCCCTGCTAAAGACTGTCCTGCAGAGCCCCCTGTTCCATCACATACTGAGCTTACAGCAAGCTCAGCGGAAGCCCCCGGCTAAGGTACAGCGCGAGCATGAGTGTGTGGGAGTTCGGTGTATATTGAATGGTGGGGAAGCAGCCGGAATCATTCCCAAAATACTGAATGCAGGAAGCAAACTGGATGAGTAATCAGCTTACCTATAAGCTTACCACTAACGCCCTGAGAAAGAGAGGGGGTGGGAGAAGTGGCTTTATATCATGTCGAGGAGTTTGCAGAAGTCATCTGTAACATTGTCATAACTTTTAAGCTGGTGTGTGTGTGTGTGTGTGTGTGTGTGTGTGTGTGTGGTGGTGGCTGATATGTCTGACATATACTATATGAATGTGTATTCACATACTTTGGCTTCGAATATATATACGCACATACACATACGTATACATGTTGTAGTCTGACATCTATGACACCATCAAGGTATTTAACCTGTCGGCGGTAATCATCCTGGCTTTGTAATTGTCTGTTGTGGTGTACTGTAATAGGCTAACCCTCTAAGAGCCGCAGCATTATAACATTAGCTTTGTTTGGTGTGGGCCTGCAGACATTCAGCATCTCTGCATCCCAGGAAACATGGCGCTGGGTTTTTATCAGGACAGACAGCGACACAGTTTTTTGTTCATTCATTCTTGTTTCTTATAAAAGTCACAGGTTTTTTTCTTAAGTTCAAATCCAAGGAGTGCGAAGTTGCTTATTAGAATTTTGATAGCGTTCGGTCTTTTACAACTGCTATTTCAACAGGTGTCAAAGTTGAGAGAATGGAATAAAGCATCTTCTGAAAATCCCTTTTTTAAACTTTTAATCTGAAGACCTAAGAGACAAAAGGGAACGGTTTTGTGGTTATGTGGAACAGAAGCGTTTATCTCAAATCCTCGTGTTACTGCTCTCCTATCTTTTCCCTCTCTGCTCCATTTTAAACCTATCTTCTGCAAAGAAAAAATGTCTTTTGGCTCTCACACACTTACCCTCCCTCCTGGTTCTCTCTCCCACTTATTTCTTCATTGTCTCACAATGCCATCCTTTCTCAATTTCTTTACCCTTTCGATTTCCCTCCCATCACTCTCACCCTCACCCTATTCCTCTCTTCAATTAATGTCTCCACCTCTCTATCAATCCCGTACTCCATCTCTTCATCTCCCTCATCCATTTCCTTCCCAATCTTTCTTTCTCCTTTCCCTTGCACCCCTCAATCCTTCTCTCATTCATTCATTCCCTCTTTATCCCACCAAATCCATCTCTTTTACTTGCATCTTCTCCATTTGTACACTGTTGTCCTGTTCTTCCCATCTCTCCATGTGTCCTATCTATCCACCCCTTATTGCTCTCTCAGTCCTACCAGGGGAAGGGCATTTCCAAATCTGTGTCCATGAACTGTGGCCCCTGCCAGGGCATGGCAGTAGGCCTGAAGGCGCTTAGCCACAGTGACTCCTACACGTGGGCCATGGAGAACCGAAGGCCCAGCACTGCCAGATCCGGCCACAGGGACAGCAGCATCTCCTCTCTGGGATCGCAGGACCTGTCCTTTTCAGACATCTACCCAGACAACTGCATTCACACTGAATCACAGGTACGTAAAACATCCATTGTAAATGAGTTCATAAATAGGGAGCAATTTATTCATAAAGCACTTTGCCCATGAGCCAACATAATATTTTTTTTTCTTTTCAATTGTAAAATGTAACACATCACCATTCCAAATGTCACATTTTACATTTGAGAATATTACATTGCATTATAAAACTCAAACACAGTTGGATATTACATTGTCTGAGGGTTTCAGCTGATCGTAAGAGGCTGCTCAGCTAACTCGATGTCATTTCAGGCTTGCCTTTGTTTTACAAATGACATTTATTTTTTAGTACTGCACTCCCCCTCGAATCTCCCGCACCATGTCGATGGGGAGAAACCTGTCTGCTATTGCTCATGAGGTACAGTAAGCTTACATGTGAGGTGATAGATGATAGTAGAGCTAAATGTAAATGTGTGTCTGTGGATGTAGGCAAGGGAATCAAACACATTTAGCACCTGTTAATGCTGTTTCACTTTTTGTTTTACCAGTTTAATTACAATAGATTTTCCCTCTCTTCCCCCCCTTTCGTGTCTCCCTCCCTCTTCTTCTACCCTCTGCCATGCTAGAGGCGTCATGTGGAGATGATAGAGCTGATCAATGATGGGAAAGGGCTTGGTTTTGGCATCATAGGAGGGCGAAGCACAGGGGTAATGGTCAAGACCATCCTTCCTGGTGGAGCTGCTGGACAGGTAAAACCACCCGTCAATCAACCTTGTTTATTTGAATGTGAATTAACTTTAAGTTGAATGTTAGAACAAACAACATTCTGAAATGTAGTAGTTTCATAGAATTTGTAGTAGTAGTAGTAATTAGTTCACACTAAATGTTTTTGTTGTCCAAAGGATAAGCGCCTGCGTGGCGGAGATCAAATCCTACGCATCGGAGATACAGATCTGGTGGGCATGAACAGTGAGCAGGTGGCACAGGTGAGGTATCATTTGTAAAAAAAATAAAAAATGAATTACTAATATAGGCTACAGTAAATGAGTTAAGTTTTTTTTTTTACCCTCAGTCTTTGTCTGTATTGTTAATGCTTTATGTAAATGGTGTTTAAATAACAGCTCGAAAACACAATAGCACCATTATACGTTTGAAAACACTGTATGTTCACGTTCGAAAACATAGTAGGCTACATTCTTTGGCAAAATGTAAAAGTGAAAATAAATGAGTTTTACATTTGGTACCTGAGAATTTGTAAATCGGAGACATGGTGGCCATTTCTGAGATTACGCCTAAACATGCCTCTGCTATAACTCTATTTTGGCACCGGTATTGTTCAGATGTTGTGCTATGGATTGATAGAGGTTTTTCTGGCTGCAGCTGCCTAATTCTGTGGGGATATTCACTCTAAAATTGTGCAGTTTTGTTGGGCAGAATGCAAATCTTTCATTTATGCTGTGTTCCATGTTCATTTACTCTGACCCAGTCACGTCTATACTGATGCTTACTCATATACCAGGATTGTTCACGTAGTCCTTGTAGTTGCAGAGATATACTATTTTCATTTTGGTCATGTCAGTTTTGAGCAGGGGCCTGAGCCAGGGGCCTAGTGATGAAGCACAGCTGCTTCCTAGAGTTTTCTATTGAAGCATTCGGGACTCTTTCCCACAGTGGATGAGGCACTCCCAAATGGGGCTAATCTACTGTATGCCATACCTTCTTCCCACTGCACCTGTCTCTTAACAGATTTTTAACTTTATGTTATTTATTGTCATGCACTATCGCATTTCATCCATTCACAAATGACCAACTGGCCCAGGTTCTGCGAAATGCTGGTACCAGGGTGAAACTGCTCATTGCCAGGGATATTACCAAGGACAACCACCTTTCCTCTCCTGTCCTCAGCCAGGACAGCTTGAACAACAAGGTTTGTGTGTGCGTGTGTGTGTGTGTGTGTGTGTGTGTGTGTGTGTGTGTGTGTGTGTGCAAAGAATCACAGAACATAATTAAAGTCAAATGCAAACCTTTTATGTAAATTAATTGGTTAATTGGTGACATTAAATGTAATTGCTGTAATACAGTATTCTCTAAACCTTAAAGACGTGCATAGGATTTTTCGCTCTGCCTCTTTCCAGCTCAATGATTTGAATGATGACTACGAGTTCAGTGTGCAGTTCACCAAGAACAGTCGGGGCCTGGGATTCACCATTTCCAGCTACATAGGCGACCTAAACTCAGGTAATAATGTAACTTTGTGAAAAATGCTCTAATTAACATTATTCCACGATAGGTTGATGGAAACAAACTGGTGTAATGACAAGATTATGAATAATACTTATCTATTGTAAGGCATTATTGAGTTTAGAGTGTACATTTACACAATCAATGCTAAGTTTTCCTTGAACTGATGTTGCTTTCCTCAGTGTACAGCGCTGGTGTGATAGTGAAGAGCATAATGAAAGGCAGCAGTGTTGATCAAGATGGGCGCATCCACATTGGAGACATCATCCTGTCTGTGAGTTCTACTAAAAACTCAACCGATGACCTTTTTTTAATTTTTTTTTTATGGTGCTCTCTGACGACAAATAACTTGTTGTCTCAAATATATTCTCTGCTGAATTTTAACGATTTCAGCATCACAAAATCTGCTCAGTTTGCAACTTCTAGTAGTTCCATACACACTAATTAGGGCATTTTTCAGCTGATGAAGGGGAATTCTTCTAGTTTTACTTCCACTCCAATCCATCTCTTCATCGTCTTGTTTCTACCTATGCTTTCCACCTTGCACTATTTTTATTTTTGATTACTATTGATTTTCTTTTTACTTTCCCATTTAATTTACCTGCACTTGCCGTACCTCCCCATCCACTCCATCCACAAAAATCTTACTTCTGCCTCCATCATATCTGTTTTCATCCTGGCTCTTTTCCCTGCTCCCTACTTTCATATTTCGTGTCCCCCTCCCTCAGGTGGATGGCGTGAGCCTGCAGGGCTGCAGTGAGCAGCGTGCCATGGAGGTGCTGAGGAGGACAGGTGCCCTGGTCAGACTGAGGTTGCTGAGGAAGTCTGTCCGTCTGAGTCACATCCTGCCCCCAGTTCCTCCCCTGCAGCCCCTCCGACACTCCCACAGCTTCCATGAGGGCAATCCCTACAGAGTGGGCCTCAACAAGATTCAAGAAACAGGTGCTTTGTGCTGAGAGAGGTGCACATGTTGGCTCAGTGGTATGATAACGTTTTGAAATAACTGAGCAAATGGAGATCATGTGATTTGACAGTATGCACTAACATGCACTTAGTAATCATACACAGATGCTACCTGCACTGTCTGTCTAAATCATGACTAAATTAACTTTCTAATCTGATCAGAACTATAACATATTCAGGTGCCCCTTTGGACCGATGATGAACTTGGCTAACTCTTGCATGTTGTCACCTCTCAAACGCTTCTGGGAATTAGTATACATGGACTTTTTTAAAGTGTGTTTGAGTGCGTGTGTGCTTGGATCCCTGCATGTGCTCTCAAACACATCTCTATCCCCCCCCCGTCACACAGGAATCTGCTCGCTACGTGAAATCTCCCGGCGAGCAGCATATGCCAACAGACGACCCCGACATGATTCCAAAAACGGTGAGCTCCCCTTCCCCTACTGCACTGCCGTCTGGAACTGGATTACGGACTGGGAGTCTGATATGCTGATTGGGCTCAGGGAACAGCAATGTGGCATCAAAGCATGCTCTTTGATGGGAGTCTATTTATAGTGCAGTCATGTGTTTATCTAACTCATTCAGCTCATTCCAGATGATTTGTCTCTTGCCCCGCCTGCATATATGGCTTTATTTAGACAAGGATTTTTGGGCTTGATTAGAGAGCACAGCCAAATAAGCCATGATTGCTGTGAGGCTTTAATAGATGAACAAGAAACATTAGTTTGCCAAGAAAGAAAGCAAAGATGGTGAGTGTGAATATGCGTGTGTGTGTGTGTGCCTGTCTGAATAGTTGTGGTTGATATCCTGCTTTGCCACAAGAGAATTATGTTGTCTTCTCTCTATAAAACAGCTGAGATTATGTTTTCATATTGCCTATAATTTGATTGGATCATCTAGGACTAGGAACCATGTTATTGGAGATGTGTGTTTGTTTCTGTGTGCATATTTGTGTGTGATTGTCTTTGTGTGTGTGTGTGTGTGTGTGTGCATGTGCATATTTTACAGGTGTGAAACTGACGCCGGAGGAGGAGGAAGACCTGTGGAAGAGGTGGCAGCATGCAGTCGGCCCGCGATACGAAGTTATTGTACGAAGATAAGCATTAACTATAACATGCATAGAAAAACACATTGTAAAAATATTAGTACCACTGTCCATATCTAAATGCTTTAGCATTGTATTTCACCCTTTACATTACATTGTAAAAACCCACTTCACATTGTGATGCCCACATTTATCCTCCACATCTTTTAAACCAACCAAACTTGGCTTCTCTTCCTTTTGTTTCCCACCACTCAACATTACGTCGCTCTTTTTTAGGTGTGTCATCTGCAGCGGTTCAGTGAGACAAGTGGTCTTGGCATCAGTCTGGAGGCTCGGGCAGGACACCACTACCTGTGCTCTGTCTTACCTGAGGGGCCCGTTGGCCAAAGTGGCAAGATCTTCGCCGGAGACCAGATATTGGAGGTAGCCAACTGATGCTGATCCTTTCAGCCACTGCTCTTCAACCCACCTGTTAGTCATTTGATAAAGAGATGAGATCGTATAATGTGGAATAAGATATGATCTGTGTGGGACTGATTATTTTGCCACATCTATGGGATATAGATGGATGACTAATAAAACAGCTCCCTCATGGATTATCTTTAGTTCACAGTACCGTAGTTTCTGTCTTTCATTCAAACAGTTAGCCATAGCCTGTTCTTTAAAGTGGCTAGATCTCAATTTCTTTTACTTAAACCATACAATAGCTTAGTGCTTTTCGGTAAACATGACACAATTTCAAGAACAGCATGCGTCTTTTTCCTATAAGGAGGTCATAAGGAATAGGTGTGAGTATGTGTGCCTCTGAATTTGTGCTTGTACTGTAGGCACTGGGCAAGTTCACACACCCACACGTTTCACTTATCATGTTTTTGCAGTCCGATGAACCGGACATGTAGAATAGCTTTGCTTGCAGTATTAAAAGCACTGCAAACTGGCTCGTGTCCTTCCTATCATTGAGTGTACAGCGACGACGTCCGTGTCGCCACTCAACCCTTTGATGTCCTTCAGATGACATCACCAAGGCAAAGCCATTGTTCATGTCTGTTTTTAAATGAGCATCACTCGGTTTAGTTACCGCTTTCAGGTTTAATTGTTCGTTCTGTGGCTTGATGTACTGTGGCCACTAATTGCTCCTCGATACTCAAAACTGAATCACTGGGCTGTCTGGCAGATTTAGTCATGAACACACATACCCACGCAGTGAAAGAAACAGACAATCACAGAAATGTACATTAACGCCCAAAATGTCAGGATAGCTATGTTTTATCAGGTATAAGCTAAAAGCATGACTCAGCCAATCACTGACCATTGAAATAATGTGTCTATTTTATTCCTGGCAGATGAATGGGATCCCTCTCATTGGAGAGACACATAAGGAGGTTGTCAATATTCTGAAGGAGTTGCCGATACATGTTTGCCTGGTGTGCTCTCGCATTGTACCCCCTGCAATTCCCGACAGTGATGAGGATGATGATGATATCCGCCTCACCCTGAAAGAGCTGCTGGCTGAGTTCAATGACAAGGTGAAGGCACACATTGATGAAGAGATGAATGAAAGGATTAAGCATTAGAGTTTAAATTGACTCCCGTAAAACAATAGAAACCACATTAGAATTGTTACACATCCTCTTCATTTTAAAGTGACAATCAGAAATGCCACTGACATGCTCTTTTCTTGATCAATCTCGTATCCCGTGTCCTCTCACTCCTCTGTGCTTGTCCCAGTTGGACGACGGCTGTGCCCTTCCCTGCCCTACAGCTGAGGACATCACCAAGCGCGGCGTACCCCCCATGTCACCTCCGCTGGCATTGTGGGAGAGAGAGGCTCAGGTGGTCGAGCTGGAGAAAGGCGAGTCAGGACTGGGCTTCAGTATCCTGGACTACCAGGTCAGAGACATGCCCCTGAGCCTTTCTACAAATAGAACAGACTGGAATAGACTGCAGTCTAAGAATATCAGTGCCGGGTTGGATAGGGTGAATGCTAAGAAAATAGAGAAGCATGTGGAGTTAACCTTTGAGACTGGAAAGTGTTGGTGTTTTTAAATTTTAGATTAAAACACATTCCATCTTTAGCAAGTTTGTAGTATAGACTGGCTATTTTATTCTGTTTACCTGCATTAATCTCTCATTTTAATTCACAATGTATCTTCCTTATCTCAAATGTTCCATGTATATCTTCTCCATCATTGTGTCTAACTCTAGGATCCAGAAGATGCCACTAAAACAGTTCTAGTAATCCGGTCATTGGTGCCTGGAGGTGTAGCAGATCGAGATGGTCGTCTGCTACCTGGTGACCGACTCGTGTTTGTTAATGAAACTGACTTGGAAGGCTCTAGCTTGGATTACGCTGTACATGTCCTGAAGTCCACCGGCTATGGCCCTGTCCACATTGGAGTTGCCAAACCACTGCCGGTATGTAAAGAAATATAAATTTAAGTACTCAATTTAATAAGGAGATACATTTTAATTTTTGTGTTGGGCACTTGAGTGAATTTAACTAAATCTTCATGAAAACTTTACCCAAAATATTATAATCTGCACATCTTGAAGTGGGCATTATGTGATGTTGCAAGATCAGAATAAGTCAGTTTTCTTGAAAATCAGATGAGGACTTGTTGATAAAATAACCTGACAGACATGAGACAGAAGTGTTTTGCGCTAATCCAGCAATTTAAATACCTGACAAATCATGGTCCTTCATCTTAATAATGCAAAACTATGTAAAAATCCAGTACCGCTTCAAGGATTCCCTGCTTATTGATTTGCATCACTGCCCACAATGGCCTAATCCACCCAGCATCATCACGGGATGAATGCTATGGGGCAAAGTCTCATACATTTATATTGTTATATAGCTATATTAGCTATATTATCATATCGTGCAACCCTATCCACATCTAAGATAGTTGTTACATGTACATGAATACAAAAGTGGATTTTTTTTTTCAGGATTTCATAAAATTCTTTACCAAAATTATATTTTTAGAATAAAAAAAAAAACTCATTATAAATGGACATTTCTTTCCACATATATGCAAGACAATTACTTAAACGTATGTTTTTCTGGAGAGACGTCCTTTTTTTGTTGTGGACTGTGGCTTGGTAACAAGGAACAGAGAATCCAGTTACAGGCCATCTGAATTTTTAATGCAGCTGAGAGATGAACACAATGCTCGACCACACTACAGATGGAGAGAGAAGGGGAAAAGAGAAGAGGGTGTCTAATTTACAGTCCCCTTCTTTAGCCTGCTTGCTTCCACTCACTATTAAGCATAGATCACGTTTTTTTCTTTTATCGAACTCCTTAATTTCAATTTTGGAATTTTGTATTCTCAGCTGGAATTGTGCGGCGGTTTAACCCCCATCTCAGAGAGGAGTACGCGGGCTTCCTGCGATGACACTGACAGCCACACTCAGGTCAGCCTGCTAGCCGAGGCAGGGGAGGCTAACACCAACACTTGTAACTCCGAGGACAACAGCATCATCCAGTCGCGTTACGTTACAACGGTATGTCATACAACACAAAATGAACATTAAAAAATTATTGATTTATATTGCTGGATTTTTTTGTTGTACATACTTTTGTCTCACTTTTTAGCTTTTGTGGTTAGAAAAACTAAAACTATGGTCCACTGGAGAGTAAAGGGCTGTTTTGTTTTATCCATTTTTTTTTTGCACCAGTTTTTCTGTGTGCAGAAAATAGATCTGGAATGAATAGAATTGTCACAGTCCTTGTTGAAATTGACATGTTTAAAATGTGTTATTTGGTTCATAAACAAACTCATTTGTAGGTTGTATAATCAAGCACAATCATCTAACAGGATTCTTGTAAATGATTCATGCTTGATGCTTTGGACTCAGCACACTGACAGTTACAGTAACATTGCAGCAGTCTGAATCTTGCAGTCCATCACACAGGAAGCATTGCTCATTACCATGCAAACCTGAGATTCTGTGGGCAGCCATTTTAGCTGCTCTAAAGGAGATTACTATTACAGTGTCTGCTGTTCACGCTCTATGTGGGGAGCTTAGAGCCGACTATCAATATCAGTAGGTCAGGTATAGAGAAAGTGCTCACTTTTGCTTAAATATCAACAATTGCCTCTCAATCAGAAGTGCTTTCTGCTTACATGACATTGGCACCGGGTTTAGCACAAGGACATAAAGTACTACCTCAATGTTTCCCACACATATACACATAAAGAGCAGCAAGTGTCAGTGTGTTCTCATCAAAGATGGGCGTGTTGCAAAGGTAGCTTCAGAACTTCAGTGCTTCCTGTACTTTCTGTAAAGGTTCAAAGACGATGTCCTCAGTGCCCTTTTTCTTTGGGATGTGCCCAGCGGGACCAAAGAAGTCTACCTCTCTGCATGTTGTAGATCTTAGAATTACTCCAAAGGCCTTCACCTCGGACAGTTTAGAGTTGTTTGAATCATTTTTGTTTCACACCAGACATCTGACATGGTGGCTCAGTGCTTTGCACTGCTGCCTCACAGCAAGAAGGTCCTGGGTTTGATTCCTCCGGTGGAGCAGGCCTTTCTGTATGGAGGGGGTGTTCTCCTTAAAAAAAAATATAACCCCATACAAGGAAAAACATGCAAGATAAACGGACTGCCCTCCTGCTCTGACCAAGACAGGGCATGGGCATTTGCACTTGGTCCCCGGTTACCATATCGAAGGCCGACCACTCCTCCAGGCCGTCCTCAGGAGGAAGGACGGCAGGATGGGTTAAATACAGAGGACGAATTTCACCGGGGGACGCATTGTGCATGTGTGTGTGTTTTCTCCACGCTTGACAATAAAAAGACCTCAGGGTCCCTGTTTGTTTGATTGGTTGCGATGATTTCAGTTGAAGCAGTGTCTGTATGTCAGTCGGTTGGTCCAGACTCAAATATCTCAACAAATATTGGATGAACTGCCTCTAGCGCCACCATGAGGATCACATGTGTGAAATATCTTTTCAACTATTTAAATTTTCTAGAGATATTCAATGTCTCCAGAGGATCAATTCTAATGACTGTGCAGAGCTACAGCATCAGCTGTACTTTTGCCAATTAGCACATGTTAGCATATAACATGCTAAACTAAAGGCAAACATGGCAAATATTATACCTGCTAAACATCAGCTTGTTTGCATTGTCATTGAAAGTATATTAGCACACTGATATTAGCATGTATCTCAACACACCACTGTGCAGAGCTTCACAGAGCCGCTAGCGTGACTGTAGACTTGTCATTTGTTGCATTTGTCGCCCCCTTCATGCTCTTACTCACTCATGCCCTCTGCTGTCTCTCTCTCAGGAAAACCAGCTGCGTCATCGGTTTGACATCATGGAAGACGATGATGGGCAGCAAACGCCGCCTCTGCCCCCCCGCACCAACTTTGAGAGAACAATCACTGTTGTCCGGGGCAACCGTAGCCTTGGTATGTTCTCCGTCTTTCTCATGGCGATGGTGTCTTGGTGTGTGTACATCGCTGGCATGGCGATAATGACTCTAATAGGCAATGGTGATGACGACTGCCCTGAAGAGGAGTGGTGAAGTGATGGGCTCCTCATACCTGAGGGGGGAGATCATTAGTGTGTGTGTGTTTGTCTGAGAGGCTAATGTGTGGGTCAAAGTAATGTGAAATAATATTAAGAAGTCATATTTAAACCAGTGAGTATGTATTAATTTGACTGTTGATCTAAATATATTAGTTTACAGTCCAGTGTTAGTGAGAGTACATTGTCTTTACTGCTCCAAGAGCAAGTGCAATGTTTGGTTATTCAAACATGACAGGGAGGAACCAACAGGGTGTAAGGCACTCCCGCACTTTCAACTATGCAAAGCATAAAGGCGCAAACTCATTGGTATGCTGGAAACATGTTCTAATAAGGCACTACACTATGCGTGTGTCTGTTTGTGTACCGTATGTGTGTGTGAAAGTTTTAAATTATGTAAATGTTCTTAGGTTGAGAAAATCAAGGTCATAACCTACAGTCTATGTGTCGCTGCATTCTGTGGTTTTCATCTGTTTAAAATATTGTAGGTAGGATATTTAATGTAGCATGGTTTTCTGGAGGGTTTACAGATTTTCTGTGTTTTTGGTTAGCTGAAATGTTTTTGAATTTGAAGCAAAAGCTTCAGTTTGGGCAGAGTTATGGTCTGTATTTCTAAAGCCTGAATACTGGGGATTTTTTATGAGCAATGGTATTGTTCCTATTATTAGGTGCCATGTACAATTGTAGCCATTGTGTAACTGTGACTTTATGCCCAGTTTTGGAGATGAGACATGGTAAAATGTTCAGTATGCACAGTGTAATGGTTGGATTCTGGACTGTATGGCTTTTAGAGCAGGTTGTTAAAGGAGAATGGTTTTGATGGACTAAAATGAGGTCTTTTTTTTTCTTGCCTTGCTCGTCTGAAAACATGAATATGAGCAGCCTATTTAGAGGTTTTGATTGAATGGTGTGAACTGAACCTATTGCACTTACTCTAAGTTTGTGGTACCCTAAATAAGTTTTGTTGAGCTCCAATCAAATAGATTTTCATATGGACATTTTCATGTGGGAATTCAGCATAAGTTATTCCCTAGATTTTTTTTTTTTTTAGCAGAGTTAGTGATAGAAAAATTTATTTTGATGTTGTGTTATAGTATTTCAATGTCTGTTACTTCAGACTTCCTCTCATGTCTTTTAAATGTGTCTTCTGTTTGTCTTGTCAGCATCAGTAGCTGGGTCTCCAGTGGATTGTATTCCAGGCACTATGATTGTATTGTAATTTGAATGTAATACCAAAAAACAATAAACTATTTATTTGATCCAATATAAGCACAAACTCATTTCTTTGACCAACTTCAAATTATGTACGACCATAGTGTTGTGGATGTGCATAGTCCTCCATTAGATAGCAGTATAGTATGCAAGCGCCATAGACTAGACTTCCTAATTTGCTGTAGCCTTCCCTGTCTGCAGTGCGTATTTGTGTGTGTGATGCCTGATTTACCTGCTTCTGCCTGTTTGCATTAATTAAGTGTTTGCGTAATCCGCCTAGTGTCCAATTCGATAATGCCAAAGTCAGGTGTTTGTACGACTGGCATGTGTTACCCCTCCACTCACCTGTGCCCTGTGTGGGTGTGAGTGTGTGTGGTTGTGTTTGTGCACCTTATGTGTGTGTGACTGTGAAGGATGGTTCTGTGTAAATGTCAAGCATGTGTAGCCATGTTTGTGTGCTAATCTGCCTAGTGTCTGTCTTGATTATGCTGATTATGCCACTGTCAGGTGTTTGTTTGGGCGACTGTCTGTTTGGCATTCATTCAAAGCAGCCTTAGCCAACCCTCCACTCGTGCGTGTGTGTGTGTGTGTGTGTGTGTGTGTGTGTGTGTGTGTGTACGTGTGCATGTTGGCAGGGATGTCGGTGAGTGCTATCAAGGACGGCTCAGGCATGCTGGTGCGCAGCGTGGTCCAAGGGGGCTCTGTTAGCCAGGATGGCAGGCTGGGGGTCGGGGACGCCATCTTGGCCATCAACGGAGAACCTACCTCCAACCTGACCAACGCCAGGGCCAGGGCCATGCTCCGCAGACACTCTGTCATAGGGCACGAGATGAGGTGAGGAGCCAGTCGCTGTCCAACACCATTACAATATGTAGAGAGTTTTGTTCTGGGCTGGAAAAAAAAGAACAGGTGCTCTTTACTGTTGCATCATGGTGTAGCACGCACAACTCTAGGAAAGCTGTCAAGAGCAATTCTCACTCGACATCACTGAGCTCCCACTGGATCGCCCGTTCTCAGTCATCCTCAGTCTGGGTGGCTGGATGTGCACCGTGTGCATCGTCCTCTTTCCAGAGGCTCAAGTGCTGCCTCAATCTTGACGTTTCTTAATCGTTGTAGAGAAAGACCAACGGCTCTGACAGCCCACGTGACATCACTGAGTACAGTCACAGCAGAAAATGTTTTGCTAATTTTGACAGTAACAAGACTGAATTTTTGTTTGTTTTTAAAGCAAAGAATTACAACCAAAAAACGCAATGCTAACTTATCATGGGCAGTTGCTACTGTATGCAGTGATATTACTGGGCCTTTCTCACAGCAGGCAGAGTGACTTGTCATGCAGCACAGGTGTTGCTAATAACATTAACGATGGCTTCATTCTAGCGTCCCAGTAAGTTACGACAGCGTGACAGTGAGCCAGCATGAGCGATATCAGGACTCGCAAAAACAAAGCACCCCGAATGGAATTCAGCCATCATAAATCTCATTGTTTACACCTGTGCTTTCCCTACCGTGACATGTCAAAATGTCTCCTGTGAAAAAGGCCTATGGCTTGAAGGCCTCGCAGCACACACACACACACACACACACACACACAGGTGTTTCCACTTATTCTGGCTAATTAGATGTCCACTCCTATGTTGGATTTACATGAGATCACCATGAGAAATGAGAAATGTGTAACTCTCCATCCCTAATAGGTGTGATAAAACTAAGGTCCAGTCCTTAAAGGTCTAATCAGGCACGTTAAGGGAAAACGCATGTATGACATGCATGCAGGAAACTCACAAAATGTAGTTTCCTTATATGGGACACATTTTATTGTCCGTCAGTATGAAGTGCTTCATCATTAGACACAGAAAACATGATGGCTGGGACTTCAGTGAATTCAATTTAACAGCGGCAATAATCTGCCCTATTGTAAAAATGTGCCATTGTTGCCTATTTACTTGTGTCTTCAGTTTCCTCTTTGCAGAAGCCAGTCTTGACTCAACATTAGGAATCTATCAATAAGCCATCACATGAAGTGAACTGCTTTCAAAAGCAATTAGAAGAACAGATTTGTTCGGCTTCATGATTCCCAACCCCCCTACACACCCAATGCTCGAGTGATCCTCCTAATCCAACACATTTCTAGCTGTGCCGGAGGTGTGCTGCGACCTCCTGGCACAAAATGCCAACTGTCTGGGATCACCAGATATTGACATATTGGAATTTGTTACCAATTTAAAAAAAAAAAAATTTGAGCGGCATATGTGTGATCTCTGTACATAATCCATTTTGAGCTCCCTTTGTTATCTTGGAAAAAAATATGCATGGAAGTGTACGCAACTGCACATCCCTCAGAATGCCACCTGTCACCACACAGTGCTTTGCCTTTAAATGGCTGTTAGTACTTCACAAACTGGAATTGTGCACGTTAGAATGTAGCTGATAGTTATGTGGCTGAAATGTATCGCACAACATCGTATCCTCGCTCTTTCTAAATTCTGGGGTCGTAAGAACATTGGGACCTGGATAATGGGCTTTAATGGCCACAAAGTATGACAGAAAACAAGGCTATTCATATGCACTTTCCCTCATTTCATAGTTTAAACACGTCTTTGCTTGATACATGAGAACACAAGAGTTCTTAGTGTAGAGAGAATGTAGAAAGGTCCTTTTGGGAATGCAAGACTAATCAGCCGCTGAGGGAAAAAAAATTAAATGAATACTGCTCACGTTTTCTAGATCTACCAGTGCAGATCTTGACAGTCCGTGCGACTCACATGAGTGAGCATATGTACATCCTGAATATAAGTATGTGCTCTCCGCATGTCACAAACGTGACTTTCATTGCATCTTCACGCATAAATGATCTTGTCTCACTTTGGATCTCCATTACCACCTTGTTTTTGACACTGCCGTCGTAGTTGACTGAGGCGCTGCAGTCTCATGTTAAATTAGATTAGATGATGAAATTTTAAAGATCGCCTGAGGGGAAACTGGGTAAATTATTGCTTGTTCTAACATCAGCAGTTATGGCTCCACATTGACAATGCTCGTTTGGCTGATTGGAGATGTACCCCACCTCCGCCACCCTGCTGCCCTGCATAACACCCACTCACGCTCTCTCAGCCCCGCTGTCTCTTTCCTCCCTCTCTCTTGCTTTTACAGGCACACACACACTAACACACAAACACAGCCTTTCAATGGTCTAACCTCCAAAAACACCTTTTTCCTGCGATGGGAAATATCTCTGAATAATTCATCACTCATCTCACCTTGAACAGTGTGCTTCTGAATAAAAAAGTGTTTTAAAGAGCCTCTCATAGATGCACACACACACACACACACACACACACATACACACGCGCTCACGGTGCCTCCTCCTGACAGTACTGCAGACAAACTAACAGAGAGTGGAGGCAGATGAGTTGCTTTGGCAGCCTCAGAATAAGACAGACATCGAAGGGTGAGGGCTTGTCACTATCAAAACTGCTTCTGTTGAGACAAGACAGGCTGTCCACATGGCTCAGTCACAACAGCTTAGCGTAGAAGACCTCCATATTCAATCTGCCACCACGAGTGGAACAGAGAAATTGGCTCTTTCATCACATTCAAACAGCATGTCTGCTGGTAGTGTCACACAAGGATGGAAGTGTGTGTGTGTGGGGTGGGGGGAATTAATGATGTCCTTGACACTTGATTTACATTGATTACGCCATAAATGGATAGATCCAGGCTTATGCAAAACACATTTTTTTTCATCATAAACGTGTTTCAGAAACTCTTGACTCTTGGAGTTGTCTTGACTCAGCGACGCATCTTTTGGTGACATTAAAATATAATATACTATTTAGTCACCGTTTTTCTTTTCATCTTTTCATCTTGTACCAGCTGAGTGAGCTGAGAGAGTCGATGGAGTGGGGCACATCTATAATTTTAGAGCACTTAAAAACAGTTGACATGTAAGACAGCTGCCTCGGTAAATGTTAGTGGCTGTTGATCGATGGGATAATATTATTTAGCAATGCTGAACATTGCTTCAGGTGTCCAGCTTTCTCCTCTTATTTAATGGTGCATAATTGTTACAGTTAAACCTGTCAAAATCTAGATTGTCAAGAAAATCAAATTGCCAAATTGACAGGTCTGACTACCTGAAGTTAACCTAAATCTGTTTCTTTTTAAAATTTCTGTTCTGTTCTTTTTTTGTTTTGGATATTAGTTAACTAGGGATCAAAGCTTCAACATTTTTGGGATATAACTTTCTTGCAGAGAGTTAGTTGGGAAGATCAATACCACTCAACGAGACACCAGGAAGTCACCGCGCTCGGCCAAGAAATCGTACCGCACAAAACCCTCCATAAAACCGCAACCTGCCATTTTTAAACTTTTGTGCAGACTACAAGATTTATGTGTTAATTAGTGAGCTTTAGAGATGTTAGTTGGCAGATTGTAAGCAAGCTGGGTGCTTCCCCCTGTGTCCAGCTAACCGGCTGCTGGCTATAGCTTCATGTTTACAGTACAGACGGAAGAGTGGTATCAATCTTCTCATCTAAGCTCTCGATTAAAAAGCAAATGAAAGTTGTTTTTTCTTTCAGACTGATCCTATTAACGATAACATTCCATTATACTCCTTCAATGGCAGAGGTAATAATCCATCAATCCTGTATAGAGTTCATTTGCTAAGTGCCATGTCATTTGTCTCCTTCCTTGTCATATTAGTCATTGTTGCTATGAAAACAGAGTGACGGGGGAACCTTAAGTCATATTAATATTTAAAATGTTTTCACCCTGCCCCCACCCGCCTCTTTTCCCACATTCCCCTATCCTCAGCATAGCCTATGTCCCAGCCCATCAGGTGGATGAGTACCGTACCCATCTGTGTTTACCCCTTCTGGCATCCATCGCGGCAGACAGCACCTCGTCCTCACCCACCCCGCCAACCCATTCTCCAGAACCTGTCTTTGCCCCGGCCAGATCCCCTGGTCCAGTCAGAGCTGCAGCTCCAACTCCGGCCTCACCCATCCTCAAAGCCTCAGTCATATTTAAAGCTGTAGCTCCAGATCCAGCAGTATTCAAAGCCCCTGCGTCGATCAAATCTCCGTTCAGAGGCCCTGCCATGCTTGCTACCATCACCCTGGCCCCAGACTCAAGGTAAGGTAAGATTCAGAGGTCTCAGCCTATTATTTATGGTCACCTTATCCCCACTCTGGCCCCAGAGAGCAAAAGAAACCTGTCTCAGGGTTTATTAGACTTCAAGGCTCCATCTTTATTACATGTTCATTTGTTTTCTCCAGAGAATTCAGACTATGAAATGGCTATACATTCTGCCTGAAGTAAGATCCTTTAATATGTTAACCTCGGGCTTTTGATTTTTATCGCAGCCAGGGTTTTATTACTGTAACACATCACACATTTCAGTTACCCAGCAGCTGAAGTCGTACTAATGATCTGAGTTATTATCGGACACTTTAATTAACCGTATCCATGAGGAAACAATGTGCTTCAATTTGCAACCCGCTGAGTGTAAGTATCCTCCAGTCCGTATTTTCTCTTCTGCATTCTTCTCTGTGGTAAAGGCAAAAGCTTCTGAATGTTGAATCTCTGGGTTATATTTAGCTGTTTCGCTTATGGATCTCAGTGCTGACTGTCAGCGAAAATGAATTGTTTCGCTTCTGTCTGTCCCTGCTTTCGCTCCATCTTCGTGCCTCTGCCTTTCTCCTCCCTCGCTCACCCCTATTTCTCTCTACAGCCTTTTCTTCACTCTTATCATCCAATACATTATCTTTGTCTCTTTCTCTGCTAGACTCCTCTCTTGATTTTTTTTTTTTGTCTACATCTGTCCCTCATCTCCTTCTCTCTCTCTCTCTCTCCCTCAGTCATCTTGGCCTGGTCTTTTTCTCTTTACCTCCTGTTTCCCCTCCTCCCTACCGTGGTCCTCTCACTGTCTCCTGGCCGCCGTTCTTCAGCCCTGGTGGAACCATTTGTTCTGCCCTCTTCTGTAACTTAACTGGCTATAGGCTCCTGCTGTGCAGATAGCACCACTATCACTCACCTCCATGAGCTTATTACAGCCCTCCACCGTTAAATATATTCATGAAAAATTCTCTCCTTCTCTACCGCTTTCTCCCACACACACACACACACACACACACACACACACATATATATATATATATATATATATATACAGTGTATACGGTATATGTGTTAACACACACACACACACACACACACACACAAAGACACTTGCTCTGTGACCTCGCTGGCAGAAAATGTGTATTTTCAGGGCTATTTGCACTTAAAGCAGTGTATCTACTCAATATATGTCGCTATTGGCCATGTGTTACAGTATGTCAGGACTTAAATAACAAAGTATCCCAAAAGACCTTGTTATCCACAGAATTTTTGATTGTTAGACTATAAAATGTCAACAAATTGTGAATTCTGCTGATCACAGTTATCCAGAGCTCAGAGTGATGTCTTCAAATGTCTTGTTTTTTCCGCCCAACAGTCTTAACATCCAAGGACATTCAATGTACAATGACCTAAAACAGAGAACAGCAGCAAATCCTCACATTTAAGAAGCTGGATTGAAAAAATGTCTGGCAATTTCGCTTGTTAATTGAGTTAAACGATTAATCAGTTAACAAAATAATTAGCAATAATTTTGATGTAAGTCGACTTATTGATTTATTGTTGCAGCTCTACACAAAATGCTATTTACAAAATGCTACAGTTGGTGTTATTAACTGAAAGCATATTTGCTCTGAATAAAACTCTTTTATTTCCAGAAAGTTAACCGTTGAGGAAAATGATAAAGATCTGAGCATAACCATGGTGCAAGCAATCATCCGGGTATTCGATTCAACGTCAAACATTAAGTTGTTATTTTTTCTGTTTGCATGTTTTCTCACCATCAGCTGTCAGAGTCCAAAATCTCTGCCTCACAAGAAGAAGGACGAAGGAAAAGAAGATGGAGAAAGAGTGCAAGAGAAAAAGGACAAGAGCAGTGCAGATGGGAAAGTACCAAAGCTGGAGGTGGACGGTAAAAAGGAGGGAGAAGAGGAGCTTCATTCTCATACCGCAGTGTTGTGGAATCAACCCAGAAGGTTAGTGAATCAGTGATGTAACTAACAATGTCTCTTTTTTTTGTCATTAGATTTGAATCCGATTCTCCATTTTTCCCCTTTTTCCAAATCTCTGCCCATGATGCTCTTTATCCTCTCTGTGTGCTGAGGTTATGTTCATAGGAGGGGTAGAGCAGCACGATGGACTCAACACGCTCATATTTATTAGGCCCAGAGAAACCAACTCATTCTTCAACCTGTATTTATCGCATTTATGACTCTATCCCGCTTGGATAAATCGCATAAGCTGCATGCAAAAACCAGCTTTTGTGTCTCTCCCTGGCAGGTATAATATTCTATTGTTTTGACTTAATCTCTGAAACCATATCCGCAGCCCTAAGCACCGGATAGAGGGAGACCAACAGAAGAAAAAAAGGCACACCCATTGGATTATTTTCCTTCTTGTGCATTTTTGCAGTAATGTTTCAAACCAACTGGGTCCTCATCAGGCATAGAGAAGACATGTATTCTTCATCACTGTACCTGCACTGTGTGAAGGATTTTCAACTCTACAATATGTGTGTCGGTTGTTTCTTTCCTCTTGCTTTGTGTTCCAGTGTGCAGCTGACTCGAGCACCAGGCCAGTCCCTGGGTATCAGCATAATGGGAGGCAGAGGCATGGGCCAGAGACTGGGCAGTGGAGAGATGATGAGGGGAGTCTTCATCAAGCACATCAGTCCCGACAGCCCGGCAGCACATAATGGCACCCTTCGGACTGGAGACAGGATACTAGAGGTGTGTGTGTGTGTATTGCTTGTGCTTGACGGTGTGTGTATTGCAGAAACAGAGGGAGGAGACACACAAATTGCAGGAAGCAAGAATGTTTGTTTGTACCTGTATATAATGCATGAATGCCAGAGAGACTGAAAAGTGGGGAAAATGTGATTGTGTGTGTTTGCTGCATTAGCATGTGTCACATTGTGCATATATATACAATGCGTGTGTTGTGGCTGCATTTGCAGTAATACAATAGGATTGCACAATGAAGCTTACATAAACTTTGTAAATATAACAAAGAATTAAAACATTTTAAAAGCAGTGTTTTATACATGCAAAGGTTCTTCATACAATTAAATAAAGTACACGCTGTAATTTCTCAATGCACCCTACCTGGTCTCTTGCCAACAAATATCTCATGTATATTTGAGTCACAGTAATGAGGAAATCTGTTAAGAGATTACTTTTAAGGAGCACTATTTGCCCATTAGACATTATAAAATTCACCATTAGACATCAGATTTTGTCATATCGTGCACACCAAGGTAGACACTATGTCTTCAGTGTCTCTTGTTGCATTGGGCCATTGCAGTCTATGTTTCAAATTAATGATTAGGTCTGGTTTAAGGCAATATGGGATTCACTGGATTGACGTCATCATTGTCATTCCTTGGTTTTTCAGGTAAATTCACAAAATCAACCTAAAGCAGTCTATTTTATTTTACCTACAAACTATTATTTAATTTTGTTTCCAAAAAGAGGAAGATTTTATACACATTGTTTTTATACACATTGCACACTCCTATTAGCCATATTGTGACATGTATCAGTTAAAAAAAATGAAAGGAAAGGTGTTTTTGTTCAATATCTGCTGCGTGTGTGTGATGACTTGGCCAAGGTGTGTGGTGTGGACCTAAGAGACGCCAGCCATGAGCAGGCGGTGGAGGCCATCCGCAGGGCTGGAGACTCTGTGGTCTTCGTGGTGCAGTCTGGACAACACAGATCTCAGGTACTTCATCCCAGAAAACAGCCAAAAAAGCACATTTGTACTGGCTTAGGTAGCACTCCACTATATATATACAAAAACATTGTATACATTACATTGTGTTGAGTCTCTTGAGGCTTCAGATTCTTTCACACTGATGTTCAATACTCAGCAAATACAAAGGGAAGATGCAGTGTATATTCTATTGGACAACTCCATCAGAAGTTTCAGCAATGTTGTGCGTGGGAGTTTGTAGCATTACAATGTGATTTCCTCTGGACACAAAGCATATTGAACTAAAGTAACTAACTGAAAACCTGTCTAGTCTCATATAACAAAACATATTGGATGCACCAAACATCTGTGTTTAGCAGTCATATAGATATTCTTCTGCCTACTCTGCATCTTCTGTTTCGCCCACAGTCCCCTAGGCCTACCAACCACGAGAGACTTACTCCAACACCACAGTCCAACTCACACAGCAGCAAGGTAACACTGCCCTGCTAGATACTTTAAGCTTCACACTGTGTTTTTTTTCTATTTCACAGAGATAAATGTGGAGTAAAACATACTCCAGCCTTGTGATAATGATAGCGTAGTATAGAAAATGATATGCACTCACATATATATTGTTTACCTGCCCTACAAACTTAAAGAGCAAAAGGGTAGCTGCTTTTTTGTGTTTTAAAGGTTGTGACACTACTTAAGATTTCTGTTGAACAGATGACAATGACAAGCTGTGAATTCACTTTTCTCAGTTTCTGTTCCCACACAGTCACTGATGTTGGGCTGTGTATGCCTCTAGTGTATAGAGAACAGATAATGTTATGTATACACACATATATATATAGTGATGAGTCATTAACACCTATACTTTTCCAAAATGAAAGAAAAAGCTTTAAAGTGTTTTTTGAGTGGTAGATTGCTGTTTTGGTGGTGATGTGTATAGGAGTATATCTATGTTTCCCCTCATGATCGTAGGAAGCAGAGATTCTCAGTGGTCTGTTCCTTAGTCTCTCCCCTTTGAACCCCTTCACTCCCACCCCCTTTAAGGTTGGTACATTGTGTGTGTGAGTGTGTGTGTGTGTGTGTGTGTGTGTGTGTGTGTGTGTGTGTGTGTGTGTGGATTATCATGGGTATGCAGCATCTTAAAAGCAGCCTTGCATTAGCATTTGTGCAAAGCCAACTTCCAAAAACTTAATTAACGTGCATATTTGTAGATAGAAGCCCTTGTAGTTCAAATTCAAAGTCCCTTGCAGCTACCTGTTTGTATAAACCCTTTGTTTTTCTCTTTGGTGGAGATGCATAACACTCTGAACAGACAGTGCATTCTTTTGATGTTATTGTTCCATGCACTTGTAAGTTGGTTAGAAAATAATGCCTGATTCTGGTCATCTTTCATGTTATTTTTAGCTGATTAAAACTGTGTTCATTAATTCATCCTGTTCATCGGTTTTTCCCACTGCTACATCAAGCACACTGAACAAGCCTCAGGGGTACTCCAACTCAAGCCTGAAGGACCCCTGAGGCATCTCAAATTCTACCTGTTCAATAATGCAAAACGTCTCCCAAGGTACCTTCACCGACATCAGAAGGAATGGACAGGAGAAACCCCACGACTGCCACAACACCAATCACAGCGGCAGATGAAGGTGAGAAGGGCACTGGAAGGGGAAAGTCTGCATCATTAAGACGTCACACAGACATACACAGGGATCCTCCAAAGCCCCCAGCAACAGGCGCTGTGTGGCGATTTTAGTGTAGCGACCACCTTCACACAGTGTAGGCCACGTGATGCCCTCTGGCCCTGACAGACTTTGTGCTATAAACATCCATTACAAAAGAAAACACTGTAACACAACAAAACTGTCATGAATCTCACACATATTTGGAACATTATTCTAAGGTCCATTGTTTGAAAGCCACTAAGAGTCATATGAGCAAATTATATTCTTGCCATTCTCCTGTGAGCCAGTTGGCCAGGCCCAGTATTTAATGAGAATGCGTTATGAGCCAAGAATGCAAAAACCTAAAAAAACTTGTTTTTTATGTACAGTATGTCCTGGGAGAGCAACTTTCATTTCTATGAATTTGTTTTACTTTTTCAAATATGACCCGAGACTCTTTGGCACAAAAAAATAACTGTTATTCAAGTTTTATCAGTTCTTTGGTTTACTCAATGCATATATAGAAATTAAAGTGCCCTGTATAGTTTTCTTGTAAACAAAGAAAGTTTCTCTTTACATTCAGTGTTGCTCACCAAAACTCATTGTGTGTATCCTTGACATCAAACAAATGTGTTGAATATATTTCTTTCCTCATGAAATATTCTTAAAGATGAGTTTCAAGTTTGAAACCTGTATTTGAAACCTGTATTTTTGACATCCACCTCTACTAGCTAGCAGTTTTCTTTCCTCCCTTTGTTAGCGTATTGTTATGTTGGCTGGCACGTACTGCCTGCTGTAGATCAGCGAAATAGTGTAAAACTGTTAGCAGGAAGATTGATTGATCCATAGCACTGCTAGTGGTTAGAAACTACATGGGGTAACTTTAAGGGAGTTTATGTGACCAGGCTTATTTACACATGTGTACATTTATCACACAAATATTTTTGCACATATGCACAAGTAAATGCATATGGATGTAGCCATGCACACATAGATAGATGCCCAAGCACTCAGAAACCCATACTCACACACATTTTATATATATATATACACACACACATATATAAAATCTATTTTAGTGATACATGCACACACATACCTCCTCTCTTGGCAAAATCATGCACCCACATACAGTCATAGTGTATATGTGCCTTATACAGAAACACAGATATCCTTCATCTTTCCCTCAACATGACTCACATCATCCCTTCCAAACAAATTACAGCACGACGCGCTCACACACAAACTCCTGTATGGTGTTCTTCTTCTTCACATGAAGTGTCAGTCATTACATTTGGCATTCCACACTTTTTTTTTTGGGCTCACCCATCATATCCTGCTCCTAACAACCTCCTGTTTGTTAATGCTGTCTTTTCTAGAAAAGATGCTTCAGCGTTATGGCAGCCTGTCTGGGAAGCTCCATATGATTGAGTTGGAGAAGGACCCTGCAGCTCACAGCCTAGGGATCACCCTCACGGGGAACAAGGATGGTTCCAGGGCCCGCATGAGTGTCTACGTGGCAGATATAGACCCTCAAGGACCTGCTGGTTTAGATGGAAGGATATGGGTTGGAGATGAGCTACTGGAGGTAAGGAGGAGAGTGAATGGGGCCAGTAAAGGACAATCGGCTGGAAGGGTTGGAGAATAACAGATGGGAGGGATTTTAGGAGCCACAAAGGGTGCTAGAGGAGTAAAAATATTAGAGTTAAAATTGAGAGCAGCAAAAAGAGAGCAGTGGGTTGTGGGTAAGAGGCATGGATGGGTGGAGAGTGCTGAGTATCTGCACAGTAGATTTATCAGATGAATTACGATTTGAAAGATGGTTGGTGCTGGACTGGATTCCTGCAATGAGCAACGGTGTGATAGAGATGGTGAGGAAGATCGAGGTAGAGGAGCAGCTAACAGCTGAGAGCGGGAGGAGAGTCAAAGGAAGATAGCAGAAAGGCAGACTAATGTGGAGATGGATGGGATAAAGGAAAAGATTGGTGAGGACACAGTGCATGACGTGATTTTCTTCTAGATCAATGGTCAGATCTTGTACGGCCGGAGTCACCAAAATGCCACCACCATCATCAACAACGCTCCATCTAAAGTCAAGATCATTCTCATCAGGTAACATGCAAGAGCGATTTTCTGGTGGTTTCTGGTTTACATTTTTCCCCAGACCTTTGCTAAACAGGATCAAGGTGTTTCTGACCAGCTCAGGATTAATATCAGGTTTGCTTTTGTTTTACTAGGAATAAAACAACTCTGGGTCAAATGACTCTGGGATCCGGAACAGAGTGTGAGGACACAGTCGACACTCAGACAGACGCCGCAGAACGTGGAGGATTATTTGGAGACATCCAGCATATCATCCTGCCTCAGGTACGACACCTTCAGATTTTCTGCATATATCTAACGGCTCAAGCAAACCGGTTCAGTGGTAGCAGACTATTACTATAGTCTGTCTCCTTGATACTAGAGGAAATATAATGACCTTCCCATGCCGTTATAAATAAGATTACAACTCCAGATCTTATATGCGGCACTGCTATTAGCTTCACTAATTCTTGGTTCAAACTTAGAGTTTGTTGTCTGCTTTCTCTCAACCTCCCTCCAGGATCACGTAGGTCTTGGCCTCTGCCTGGTGGAGGAGGAGTCCATGGAAAGAGTGGTGGTCAGGTCCCTGATCCAGCACGGCACTGCCAGTAAGGTGCGACGTTATCAGTGGCATTATCATAATCTTCGTCATCTCCATCTATAACATGAATATGTTTTCTGAGAGAGAGAGAGAGAGAGAATGTGACTATTCCTACTTTTAACCTCTTAATAAACCATGCCTTTGGGTTAGTCACTACTTTATTCTCTTGAGTTTTATTCCCTCCCGGTCGATCTGAATTATGTCAAACTAAGACTGTTTTGCAATCTCAGAATAATAAATGTACTGGTATAGTACTGTAAATGTAAATTGTAAATGTCAGGTGTGTTGCTGATAACCTGTTACAACTTGTGGTGTTGCAGTCTTAAAATATGATGAAATGGTCTTAAAAGGTCTGGAATTTAAATTTAGGATTCCTGCATATACCTTTTTATAAGCTTGTCATATGTTTTATATATAAAATCTTGATCTTCAAAGTGACTATATTATAGTATAATATTTGCCTCTAAAGTATAGCTGAGTATAAAGTATAAAGTAGCATACAATGGGAATACTCAAGTAAAGTACAAGTAGTACTGAGCAAATGTACTTTGTTACATTCCACCACTGCGGAATTTTGGAAATAACCTGCCCCTCTTTTTTAACTCGAATATTATTCTCTATATACTCAGGGTAGTGTTTTTCTTTCTTAAGAGGAGTGTCATCTCAGTGATTTTAGCCTCCATGACAGTAGACATCATCCTAATCATTACTTTGCAGTTATTTCAGCACACGGGTTGCACATAGTTTCATCAGATTTTTGCATCTATCAAGCCTCAATAGCTCGACTGTAACGCTGTAATCTATCAGAATGAAGAGGCATGAGTGAGCGCCACATTGATGTACAATATATGCAGCTGTAAACTGTGATATGGTCGCTCTAGCCTCTTGCTGGTAATATTTAACCCAGATAAACCTCAAGATGCCATGTTTTAAAGTGATGTCATCCTGTACTAATATGCTTTCATGTAGGGCCCCAGGCAACAGTTATTCAGATATTTGTCCAGAGGGTGTGCTTGATTTTTAATCTCACTTCCTCTGTATCCTTCCTTTATATATACTTTCATAAATTTTGCTCATCTTCCATTTCTTATTCATGTTTCTGTCTGTGTGCAGGATGGCAGGGTAAAGGTTGGAGACAGAATCTTAGCAGTGGGTGATGAACCTGTCGCAGGACTGTCAGCGGACAAGGTACACACACACGCACACGCACACACTCTATACACTGCAAGGTCAAGTTGATTTAATGATTTATGACTGAGCTGTCTTCTCTGTATTCAGGTGTCCAGTTTGATTCTCAAACACCGGGTCACTGTCAAGCTCTCCATCAGCCGCTCCAAGAGTCTCTCCTCCTCTTCTTCTCTACCTCTCCCGACACTGCTTTCCTGTCCTCACTTTCTCTCTCCAGCATTTTCTTCCTCCTCCTCCTCCTCTTCGTCCGTCAATACCATGCAGACCTCTCCCATGGGCCGTTCTGATTGGCTGGGATCAGCTCCCACAACTTCTGACCCCCTGACCTGCCCAATTATGGCTGGCAAGGAAACCACCATAGAGATTTGTAAAGGAAATGTAGGCCTGGGCCTCAGCATCGTAGGAGGATACGACACTCTGCTGGTGAGAGCGGCCAATTGATATTTGACATCAAGATTTCACTTAACACGATTAGGTAAAGGCACATTTGTTACCTTTGTTTATGAAGTGCATTGCACAGCCTGCCTGGAAATAAGGAGAAATTAATAATTCTATCTATTTTTACTCCTGAATAATCAGGATTTACAGCATCAAATTAGGAAATATGGGCTTGCGTATTTTCTGAAAATAAGTTAGTTTTTATGTTGGTGTTGTCTGAAATGCTAAGAAGTGCAATGCTTTTTATATCTAGCTGGATTGGATTCTCCGTAATAATAGGAGTGTTTTCTGATTCTTCCACCAGGGGGCAGTAATAGTCCATGAAGTAAATGATGGAGGAGCAGCACAGAGGGATGGAAGGCTGCAGGCTGGAGACCAGATATTAGAGGTATTATGGAGACACACATACACATCATTTATGTATTGATGTGGCTGAATCAATAACAGTTTTTAGTGTTTATCCAAATCTGTTGTGATTAAATGGCATTCCATAATATAGAATATAATGCAACTCTGATGGGCTTTCTTATTTTCCTGTTTTTTTTCTCCTTTGTTTATTTATAAGGACAACACAGAGTAACCAACAGGCTAATTTTAAACTGCAGTCTTTTGGCAAAGTGTTCTAAAACCAATGAAGTGACAGGTTAAGAAACACAAATATAAGACAGGAAGCAGCAAAACAATGGTGGTTCAAAGCAATTTCATGCATATAGATGATGCTATGTAGACATTAATCATGATAAAGCACTTGTCATTAGCTGTTCTTGTTCTTCTCTGCTTTTTGTGATAGACAAATGCTGTCTGTCTTCATCTCTCTCACTTCCTAAAGGTGAATGGTATAGACCTGCGGCAGGCCACTCATGATGAGTCCATTGGCGTGCTGCGTCTCACCACCCAGCGTGTTTGCCTGTGCGTCTTCAGGCACCAGGAGGCCTACAAGGAGGAGGACCTGTGGGACGTCTTCAGCCTGGAGCTGAGGCCTCGCCCAGAAGAGGGCCTGGGGTTCGCCACTGTGGGGAAGAGGTATGTTCATAATGCTGATTAACAAATGAGGAACCTCCAGGTATACACGTCTGACCACATTTTACTGTACTGTAGGTTAGATGACATGTGACATTGTAGTTCAAATCCTGAGGCCAGTTTTGCTCTGAAAACACTCACTGAGAATTTGCCTGGCAACTGTAAGCCAATGAAAGAGGTAGATGATGACATCAACAAGCACCGTCGTCTTTTGAGTTTGACGTGTGCAGACACACCACCTTTCAACTCTTGCACTTTGTGAGGATGAGAAATAAAATAGGCCGTTGCATTTGCTGAATCATGCCACAATATAAAGAATCAAGTGATTAAGCAAATTTGTTAACTGATTTAACCAGAATCCACTTTTTTGTTTGTAAGTTGACATTTGCCTTTTCCAGAATGCCAGTGTTGCCAGAATGTGAAGTATTTTTTATAGTTTGCCATTTTTCAGCAAAGCCAAAAAGAATTGGACTTAAGCAGGAAGGGTACATCGTGTTGATGTTCCTGTGAAAAAGAACACTTGCCACTTGAACACTTGAAGCCTCTCAACTAAGCAAAGCCCACCAATCAGGTTCGCTGTGGTCTGTCCACACCTAATCCAAATTTGCGGATTAGGATCTGTTCTTCATTTCAAAATATGAAAAGGCCTTTGAAGCCCCTCACTTGATGAGGCAAAATATGTTTTATCAGATGGTATGATTCACTTCTATAAAGAGTGTTTTAATTTTTGAAGATGATTTGTTTTTGAAAAAGTAATCTTTTATCTTTGCGCTATTATTAAGTGACGCGTGAAGCAGACAACAGGTGTTGACCTCTGCTTTCTTCCAACAGTAATGACATGGGCATCTTTGTGTCGGATATTGTCAGAGGAGGCGTAGCGGATTCAGATGGCAGGTTGCTGCTGGGTGACCAGATTTTGTCAATCAATGGGGAAGATGTCCGTGCAGCATCACAGGAACATGCACAGAAGCTTCTACAGGTCTGACACATCCACACTTACACATACAAAGTCTGTAAACTAACTAGTATTGGGATTCATCATCTTATGTGAGATCACTTTTGCTCTCAGAGTTGCAGTGGAGGGGTCCACCTGGAGGTGGCTCGTTTTAAAGCCGGGCTGCAGTACTCTCAGCAGAGCCAGGTAAACTGTTTCATGTGGCTTTCCGCGTCTAATCCATGACAGTCTATCAAAGAAAATGTACAAATGTATGATGTTATGAGGTGCTGAATTTACCTTTTATTTATTTAGCTATGGTTTATATTGTATTGAGAGTCCAGACTTTCTGAAATCAGGTCAATCATTTAAATGTTGTATGTAGTTCAAATTTTACTCTGTTGCATGTTTAACAATAGTATTTTGTGAACCTAGGAGTACTTTAAGTTGTGTTTTATCCAGAGCGAAGACTCTGACAGTTCCACCCTTACCCCCTCGTGTGGATGTGAGGCTTCCCTCGGCCACCAGAGGGAGACAGATTACATAACAGGGAGCAACTGTGAGTGGCGCTCATGTTATAAAAGCAAACACATATACAGTATACATAAATGCTTATTATTAAGACTTTAATCAATTAAACACTTGTGTTTCAGATGTTCTGCAATTTACTTTAAGTGGAAATAATATGTAAACACCTTCAAGCTTATTATGCAGACATGTATCTCTATCCCCTACCACAGCTTTTCAAGACCACCCTGACATCAGAAAAGTAATCATACAAAAGGTAAGGCATAAAATCTTGAAATGATGTACATGCTCCATACTGTCTTGGAGCAGTAGTTTTATGTAAAGTATATTTTCAGAACGATGGTATTTGGTTGTGACTCCTTAGAGCTGTTGTTTTACCTCAAATGACAAAGTCCAAATTAGCGATATATATAACCTCCTCACTTGGATGGATCCCAGGCTTACATGACATTAGGTGATTTCATGTGCATAATCTGCCATGTGAGAAACAGGTCTTGTATGACATTGTCTCCGTGTGTGTGTGTGTGTGTGTGTGTGTGTGTGTGTGTGTGTGTGGTGTACCACTCCAGGGTCCATGTGACTCCCTGGGCATTGGTTTAGCAGGCGGAGTGGGCAGTCCCCATGACAACATACCTCTTTTTATCGCTACCATGGATACCAATGGACTGGCTGCCAAAACACAGCAATTACAGGTGGGGAGCGCCGACGTATGGTGCGTGTCCGTGTGTATTGCGTATTCATCACCTTGTGGGGACTAATCAGTTATTGACATTACATAATAAGGAATCGTCGCCTGATGGGGGATAAAAAGTCCGTCCAGTTTAACCATTCATATAAATGTTTTGACTTTTAGGGTTAAGATTTGAATAACTGTGTTAAGGCAAAATAAAGGGGAAGCTGCACACTCTGGTGCATACTGTATTTATTAGGACCAATATTTGAACAATGCTGTTAGGGTTAAAAAATGGCATACCATAGCTATACATAAGTGAGCCCAGTTCTTCAAGGTTTTGCATACAAATGCTGCCTCTTAAACAACATCATGCTGTACAAAACATAAAATGCAAAGTACAGCAATGAAAGAAAGAAATACAGTATAAATAGAGGCCATCCCACTTGTAGATTAGCAAAAGTAGCCTACGAAAAAAAAAAAAAAAAAAAGGAGGGCTTCATAAAATCATAGAAAGGATAAAGGGTAGGTTTAAGGTTGGTTAATTTATGCCTCCTGGGAATCTTTTGTAAGCCAATAAAATGTCCTGAAAATACACGTTTTTTTTGTTTGTGTGTGTGTCACTCAGACAGGAGACCGGATCCTCAGTATCAATGGTGTGTCCACAGAGAGAATGACTAATGTCCAAGCTGGAGCCCTGCTGAAGAACGCCACCAGCACCATCAGTCTGCAGGTAACGTCACAGTGAGGCATACAGCAGTCAATCTCTAATGCTTGTGTGGCAGTAAGTTGTAAAACAGCAGAGTGTTGTCAGAGAAAGGCAGTAATGTACCATAACCTGCTTCCTCTGGGTCATTATTACTTTAATAAAACTCACCGAGACATCATTTTACATAAAATGAACTCACGCATCAAGCCTTTAACTAGGAATAAAAATTAGATCATTTATAGTTTTGGTCGTCCCTTCATTATCTGTATTTTGCATGTGAACACTATACTGTCATTTTAAGATAATAGTGTGTCTGACACTGATTTCACAGTCATGTTAATAAGCCTCTGGAAAGAATTTTGTTGTAAGAGATAAAAAGAGGCATTTGTAAGGAACCAGTTGATCTTGACAAGTACATTGTGTGTAAAAACAAGTCATCAAAAGGTTTTGTATTTGTATTACTCCCACTGTATTAACATTAGGACAGGCATGACAATGCTATTAAAGCAGTGGAATATCAGATTATTGTCCATCTAGTTCATGACTAACTGAGCTCATTAAGAGTTTTTCATTATATGTTTGTCTAACTCCAGATTCAGTAATTCTTTTATCATAATACTGTGTTTGTGTGTGTAGGTGGCAGCAGGTTCTGGTGGGTGCAGCACAAAGGACCACAATGATGTGTTTGCCGGGTCGTCAGGCCAGCCCAGCAGCCTGCCCTGCCTTCACAACAACCCCCGGTATGAATCAGTTTCCTGACAGTCTCCTGCTGTTGCACTTCATTATCTTACTTTGGTTCCCTCCTGGTTTATTCCATGAATAAGGACCAAGGCAGACCCCTGGTCCCCTTGACAATAATGAGGAAGAACAGCCGCTGTGTGAGAAGCAGTGTTTCTTGTGATTTGTATTTGCCTTTGCTTTCAATGGATTGTTTTCTGTACAGTTTTTTATGACAATTTTCAGCTAAAGGTGAATTTCTTTGCTTCATTTGCTTGTGAAAATAACGCTATGGGTTTCTTGGCAGCTCATCAAATGAAATGGGCCATTTGAAGATAACAAGCACACTAATTAGTTGTACAAATAATTATTTGTAACCCTAATTTGTGTTTCAAGACATCAGTATATCAGTCTTAAATCTGCTGCAACCCTTTGTGCAAAACAGGCAACCCAACCCCAATACTTACTGGGATTCATCACATGCAGCACACTCTTTTCTCATCTATTGTCTGTCCTGGTGTGAAAACAAACTTATTTTACAGACACACACACACACACACACACACACACAGCATATTTCAATGCAGAGGTAATGCCACACTTTCTCTCAGAAGCATGCACACTAGCATGCCCAGCAACACACCTACATTGTTTTGCATTCTATTCCCACAGTACTCGAATGTATAAGACCATCACTCTAGACAGAGGCTCCTCAGGCCTGGGCTTCAGCATCGTAGGAGGGTTCGGCAGCCCGCATGGAGACCTGCCAATCTACATCAAAACGGTCTTCAACAAGGTGAGAGAACGTCCTCCAGGGAGGGATCTGTCACAGGGACCCTGGGATTCGGAAATCTAATCTCAGCACAGCATGGGGTTCTGTTATACTGGCAGGGTGTCTGTGTAGGGAAACTGTAAAAAACTGTAGGGGTCAAGAACGCAAAGGTAGGAAGCCTCAATTATAAACTACAAAAGGCTTAAGGTTTCTAACAGCTGCTGGGTGTGTAATAATAATATAAACGTGCTGTTACTTATAAAAAGATCAATATTTAGAAATCTACGGACATTGATGTTACATGCTTTCATTGTACAGTAACAATGTTATGTTATTACATCATCCTGCAATCTTGTTATGTTTAATATGAGAACATGTTTAGCAGAAATTAATTTAGAAATACATTTGATTTCAGTGCGATCCATTGCAACATTTCCTTTCTGTTAATACAGCATCGTCCTGTTGTCTTTTGTCCGCATCTCTCGGTGTTGTAATGGTGTAAGCAGCTTGCGATCTCTGATCTGCACATGGTGACGGACTGGTCTTTGTGCTCTGCAGGGGGCGGCCGTAGAGGACGGCAGACTGAAGCGTGGAGATCAGATCATTGCTGTGAATGGACACTGCCTGGAGGGCGTGACTCATGCTGAAGCTGTGGACATCCTGAAGAAGACCAAGGGAACTGTAGTCCTGACTGTACTCTCCTGAGACACAGCCCATCGTGTCCGATTGTCATGTCTTTGCAAAGCAGCTTATAATATAATGTAGCTGCCTCCTGTAGAACTGCTTCTCACAAATAAATTGTTTTGTTTTAAAATCCTAGGAACAGTAGATACTGTGCATGTAAATGTATTTAGTTTGGGGAAGCTACCTCTAATTGTACACACAGCCTGGCTGTGTTTACATGCACACGGTGTTCCCAATTTAAACTCCTGTCAAGATGTTATTTGAGCTAATGTGTTTATGTTATATGAATCTTCATATCCCAATCATGGATATCTCTGTGTTCATACAAACAGGACATTTTAAAAAATTACCATGAAAGCGATGCTCATGGAAACCAATTCACCGAAAGCAGATATTAAATAAGCCAATACCTCAGAGTCCCAACTGATGATATATTGTGTCTTACTTATCCCGTTCAAGGTATTTCATTGCCCATTTGAACACACTCATGAATAAATTACCATTCCCAAACCTCTGAATCTGCCGCCCGTGCAATAGAAACATGTATTTACTGTACTACCGTCTCTAGAATCCTGCTCATTCAGTGTTAACTACTGTGATCGACTCCTAAGGCCCCAAAAACATGCCAAGTGCTTCTGCCAATCTTTTGTATGGCAATAAGGTTTTAGGACAATTGCTTCGAAAAGCTGTTTTACTTTTATTTTTATTCTCACATTCTAATAATTAAAAGTCACAATTTCTTTTGAATAATTAATGTATTGCTTGACATGCTGATAATTAGCAATGATAACCACCTTATGTTAAGCAGGTAGAATAGAAAAAAAACCCTTTTGTTACATCTGTTGAAAGCAGCTGCTAATACCAGTTAGTTTGAATATCAGCTGGGCGAGTATTATCATTTACTACTGTTTTCGTAATCTTTGACTTGATCAGTTGTTTTTTAGGTCTTCAAATAAGTTTTGTTACAGTGTAATGTGCAATCATTATTTAGAGACCTTCTCATACCTGATTTTTATGAATTCATTTATAGTGTGCTATTTGTTTTGTTCACGGTCATTTATTTTATTTCATTTATGTCAGTAGAGCTCAGAGCCACAACACATACACACACCAGTGTTTGGTGTTGTATAATATTGTATAACTGAATGTACTGTAAGTGATCTTATTAAATGTTCATTTGTTAGCGCCTTTTATAGAAAACCTTTTTTTGTTTTGTTATTATAGTCAGAACTTTCTATTGTTCTGCTCAGCTGCTTCCTGATGAGCCTCTGTGTATAGATGTCATGTAGATGTCATATTTTAATGAACAACCCAGAAGTCTTTCTTGTTATCTGATGCTTTGTAGTATCTCTCTGGAATAATACTGAGTAGGATAAGCCAGTGGATATCACATTGTTTGACTTTGAAATCCCACAGATGCAGACCAGAAAGAGGTATTTGAGAAAATCTGAGATTCCTGAACTGTTAAACAGATGCCTGTGCCTGCAGATACATTTTTAAGGATACATGCAAAATATTTTTTCGCATTTTCCATGCATAATTTTGCATCTATTTCCAAACCAGTGGACTGACTTTAGCCTTGGAGATGTTTGATTGCTGTGGATATGCTCTTTGTCTCTCCCTCGCTCTTTGTCTTTGTCTTTGTCAAACATGAATACATATTCAGAATCACTCAGGCTTAGTCAAGGTGCCAGGATGAAGCGTGCGTCATACAGTATGTAATGGAATGACAGAGCAGCACTAAATCACAGAGAAGGGAACAGAGTGACAGGAGAGGAGAGGAGGGTTAGTTCGAGGAGTAGAACATTGTAGAGCAAGCTGAAGAAAATAGTCCAAAGTTAGGACAAAGACGTTTTCAACCTGAGTCACGGAAACGCCAAGGGAACAGAAACCTGTGCCAGTTTCTTTGTAAATGCACAGAACATTCACTTTAATTACTGGCGTTACTGGTTACAACTTGACAAACAATACATTTGCACACAAATGTCTCATTTAGGAAATAGGAGGCATCTAGGGAGATCCTGTCTGGAGCCGCCGCATTAATCAAAGCCATCTGTTCACATTGCAAGCTTTATTGAAACCAAGCCATCGCAGGCTGGTTTATCCTTCTCCAGACGAACGATTGCCTTGCCTAAAGGCTGGCATGAAGAGGGTTTTAAGATGGAGAAAAAGCTAAACGACTTTTGTGCATTTAACTGGGATGTTTCCTACAATATAATGGTTCTTTTGCAAAAAGTAAAACTCATATCTGCTACTAGTTTGGCATCTAAAAATAAATTACACATTTTAAATGCTTTATTTTTTAATTTCAATTGATGTCCATGCCGCTGTTGTGGGAGCAGCAGGGGGGGCAATTGCATCGATATCTGCCTTCTTCTCTTTCATTAAGCAAGAAAACTGATCTGCTGGTTTTCACCACCGGGCTCAAATTCTCTTTCCCTCAAACATTTATGAAGAATATGCCAGCAGGCCACAGGCAACGGGACCTTTTCCACCGCATGGCCCTACTTACCCTCTTTTAAAAACCTACAGTGGCTGCAAAACTGTAATGTAGTTTTCTGCTGATGATAATAAGATGACATTCATGAGTGCCCACTTGACATGAAAGGCACTAATGATCCTCTCTCCTGGGAGGGTAGCACTGGCCAAATGATTGCTCTGTGTGTGGCTGTCACTTCTATCCATATTAATAAATCCACAGGATTGTGTCTTTTTGCTGTCAGTGTAACCTGCTGGTAGAGAGACAGATGGCGGATCCAATAAAAACCTCTTCTCCTCCATCCATTCCCATGAGATCCTTTTCAAGAGACCAGCCTGCACGGCAAAAATGCCAGTCCTAAGTAATTCAGTCCAGTGCTGAGTCTTAGTATCTTGCTTTCTTTAAAGCAAGATAAAAATATTCCGACAGGGAGATTTACTGTAGCCACTGTAGATACTGTAGGTCTGCAGTAGTTACAGTAACTTACATTTACCAAAGCCACCAGTTCCACGTCAATCACTGAGTCTAGGTTGTCACAAGTAAATGAGCTGAACTGATGTGAAATCTGGTGCAGAGAAGCATGCATGTCTTTGTCACAGCGTTGTATTCGGTGGCACAGCCTGGAACAAGAAATAATTAGGCACTGTCGTGCAGTTATAGCAGAGAAGCACTGCATGACATGCCACATCATCTTTTCACAAGTTTTAAAACCGCTCTGTCTTATTAAAACAAGAATCTGCCCGTCAAATAATTTCACCCTTTTCAATGCAGAGTATTAGCACTTTTTTCTCCTTTATCCAACTCTGCTTTAGGCAAGGTTGTATTCATGATTTTAGAAATAATGAGGCTATAAGTCTAACCCACCCCCACGTCATTTTGAAGAGACCTGGAAATTATTTTCTTAATTTTGCTATTTTCCCCCATTCATTAATTTCTTGTGTCAAAATCTTGATTCATTAAAGAAAAAATCTCTTGTATGTCCCAGAATTTCTCTACATGTTGGTCTAAAAGGTGTTTTCTAAGATTGATCTTCTCTACTGTTAAAAGTGGTCTATTAATTAACGTTTTTCTTTTTATCTAGCCTAAAAATGGTCAAATATAAGACACTGAGTCCAAAGAAATATTGGCATCTGCCTTTTCAAAAGTGTATTCGTTATTTATGTACTTTAAGTAATTATCCAGAAAGAAATACATGACATGACCTCGCTGTCTTCAGTGGTAGCTGCGGCCGTGGATTAAGCCTTCACCGATGCAACGCGGGAACGTAAAGACCTTGTACATGCTGCGCGCTTGTTCTTGTCCATAATCACGCAGGGGCAGGTGGCGGCAATTTCTGCAAGACTTCTATTCCGACGCTCAACGTGGCATTTCCTTGCAGATGAAAGGGTCGTAACAGCACAGACGGATTAAGTATTTTTCCTTAATGCGTTGCGCGGTTCAGATCTTACCCTATGCATTGTCAGTAAGTCACAATTTACACCGGTTTTGGTGAAGGCCCAAAATTCCACTGAACTGCCTCGGGGTTAAGGTGAACAGGATGAGCTTGACACTAAAGTCGTCACTAATGGCTGTGTTCAGGTTCTCCCACCCTGCTCCTCTTTTCTACCACTGCAACAAATGCAGACAGTGTGTTTAAAGTATGTAGCAGCTTCTGGTGACATCATCATAGTTAATTATCCTTAGTCGTACTTCAGTTTTTCATTTTGATCCAGCAAAACTGTCCATCTCTTATTCAGACCTATATATGTTATCCTCCACATCCAGCAACATATTTTGGTCTTAATGTTATATGAGTTAAATATGGCTAATTATAGTTTGGGGGGGGGTTCATGACTTGTTAATGGAATCGTTTCCTCTTGTTGCAGTAAAGTGTTTCAGCCACATGAGGGCGGTGTGTGTGCTGCAATGAAGGCTTCCTATTTGCATGGACATTGTTGAGAAGCAACATTAAATCTAAGTGGTTTGATTTGCTGTTAGCCTCAGGCTTCAGACAAGCAAATTTGCACCTGCAGCAAAAGGCCTCTAGTATTAAGTTCTGTCTGTGGTCTGTTCATACAGCACATTATTCACACAGTAATGGGCACAGTAAAGGAAGAGATAGACAAACATCACACTTTGTCTGCATGAGCATATTTGCATCTGAGTGCTGAAGAAGTGACACTATAGGGGAGAAATGGTCCACTATATTGTCTACCAATAGCAATTTGCCCATTCATTATAAGTTGAGCTGCTCCGAGCAGGCTGACCTCCTGGCTGCAGTCTGATCTCTTCTGCTGTCTGTTTCTCACAAAAGATCCGCCACACTCTGCCAGCCCCACAATTTATAGCAAACACACTGACACACACACACTGGGTTCAAAACCAGTTCGACTTTATTAGAAGAAGTAGGGGAATTTGAAAAGGAAAAATAAAGCAAAACAAATGCATGAAAATGTTAAGGTCTGTCTAGAGAGGAGCGGATTTAGACAACAGACTGCGATTTGTCCAATCGCCGGTCATCCTCTGAGTAGTGTCGGAAAGTCTCACCCAGCAGTGGCTCCAGGGCCTCAGCTGAGTGGGAGGAGCGGGCGCGCATGGCACACGCAATGACGCCACCCACCACTGCCACCACCAGCACCGCCGCAACAATGGCTATGGTGATGATCTCAGACAGGGTGTAGGCACGAACTGCGGAGAAAGAGATGAAGGTCGTCAGGGGTCAGTTGGTTTTGTGGGTGTGCGTGTGTGCATGTGCTGCTACTCACCTGGCCACTGGACCTCATAGGAGTATCCCAGGTTATCTGGGGCAGAGACAAACATCTCAGCATTGGCGACAGGAGGCCAAAAAGGAACCATGTTGAATCTCCGGTTGTGCCCGATAGGAGCATTCTCCTCAGGGTAGACTACTTCACCTGGAGGATGAGATAAATAGGTTGATCCATGTATTCGTCCTTCTGAGTCAGTTATGTTTTGCATCTAGTTCAGTCTGTGTGTACCTGGCTGGTGCCTGCTGAGCCACTCGTCGAAGATTGCGTCAGTGAATGTGTGCAGCAGGACAAAGATGGGATCGTTGGGCGAGAGGTGAGTCTGTCCACCCGTCCCGTTGAGGAAGAGGTGGGCCAAGTTGTGGAGGCTGCGGATCACTGGGTCGTACACTCCCTGGGGGGCGCTGTAGCCTAGAAAATTACAGAAGAGCAAAGCGATTAAATGAAAGCTCTGATTTACCAAAATTAGGAACGAAAAATGCTGTGTTGGAGCTAACCATATGTGCATGTGGGTGGAGAGTCTATATGTGTGTGTGTGTGTGTGTGTGTTTCTGGCTTCGTGTTTGTGCTCTCACACAGTACTTCAGCTCTGTAGTCTGATCTGAGCCTGACTGAACCTGAATATCCCCCTTTGGTTAATGGGAGGATGTTAAATCCTTTAAGTGTTGCTTTGATTCTGACCCGTGACGCATAACTGCGCACCTTCAATGGTGTTCCTGAAGCTCTCGGAGGAGGTGGAGTAATAAGGTGGAGTGTCGAAGGCGTTGAGCTGCAGACAGTCCAGCACATCCTGGGGCTCTGGCAGCCTCTGCACCATGGGCCGAGCCACGTTGCCTGCTGGGTTCCTCCTGATAGGACTGGTCTCTGAGCCTGGGTGATAAGGACAGACGCCAAGGTCAGACATAATGTTATCTAACTCAAGTGAAATACAATTACCGATACACTCAAGACAAAAGATAACTTGAACAATAATTATTAGGTTTTCTTGGTGAGGGGGGCACTCCCTTTGTAGCTCAGACCAGTGGTCCCCGCAGAAATAGAAAAAAGGATGATTAGAAATGTTGTATTATTTAACTACTTTCTAATTCTATGTGGGAGTCTAGACTAGTTTGATCAGTCTTAAACATGACAGGATGGCAGTTTTCTCTTTTAATTATCCACTAAAAGTCAACAGTGGTGAGTGGGAGCTCTGTGACTGAACAGAAGTTTTGGGGGGGTTTTCCCTCCTGCACGCATGATCTCATTCTTTCCTTTTTTTGTGTGTGCCTTCGCTCCCATATACACAAACACACACAAGCACATAAACAGAAGGCTACATAACTGCGTTGTCTGTCTGTTTGAAGATTATTCGCTCAGATCAAAGGAACCAGTAGACTGCTAGATTCCTGCCTTCAACATGCACACACACAAGCGAGGCAACTAACCCATTTAAGGAGATGTTGCTTGTTGGTGTAGGAAATACCAGGCCTGTCATGACTGTCCAAGGGGATTAATGATACGGACCGCTCACACGTTGACCACTCGCATTTTCTACCTGGTTCCAAAGTCCCTCAGCTTTTCTCTTAAACATATGCAATTGATCAAAAAGGACCCCAGTTAATGTGTTTGCACACTACAGTAAAAGAGGTTTGACATTCTTCTATTATTCCACAATACTGGATTAAAGAAAATATTGTTTGAATTAGGTGTATTTGAAAGCTGAAGCAACAGTACTGATTTAGGGTCGTAATCTGGTGCCAGTGTGGAATGAGATCCAATCCCTTCAAATCTGATCACCTAACCAGTGTTACACAGAGTTGCCTTATTCTATCTTAAACCATGTGATCCTTTGGGAATTAACATGTGAAAGACTCCTGTGTGTTCTGGTATAGAGAAATTAGGCTAGCAAAAAAAAAGTAATAGGAAGTGCAGCATTTTAAGATGCAGTATACAGTACTTTGGATGCACACAGCAACTCGGAAGTTGTTTAACAAGTCGAGTAGTTTCAAACAAAACTGTAGTAATAGCAAGCAATATCGAATGCAGCACAACAGCTGTGAGGTATTATTTATAGCCGCTTATGTTCTGCATGCTCTCTTTACGAGCTCTTTGCCCTCTTTTCCGATGCAGCTGAGACTAAGTTGTATATCAATACCGCTCAGTTTCACACAGTGTGTGTTTCGTCGACTGTCCTTACTGTTGCAGACGGTGCCCAAAGTGTCGTAGTCCTCCACACTCTCACAGATGACCCTCCACTGGGAGAAGACAGAGTTGGGGCTGATGGAGCTCATATCGAAGGAGCTCCTGGCTCCCAGGAGGTCATCGCTGCAGATGTCACAATCGCTGCCTCCGATAGCAAAGTTCCAGTAGGGCAGGGCAAAGGTGGGGTTGCCCAACATGTCCTGCATGATAATATCATTATTATGATACGGTGTGTATGTTATTGTTTCATGAAGAGATGTAGTTTAATCTCCTTCTCCCTCTCTTGTATTCAAATGTCTTTGCACTTTCAATCTCTCCATTTTTTCATCACTTCCTTCATTTTCTTACCAATCACAACTTTGATGTATTCCTCTTTCTCCTCTTTTCTCCTCCCTCCCTTCTCCCCTTTTAGCCTGCAGGATAGCTTTCCACTAAGTCTCCATCTCTTCAACTTCCCACACTCTGTCCTTCCCCCTCTTATCGTCCCTTCTCTCATCCTCACTTCCTTTATCACTCCATCAGCCCAAAGGCCTCCTCTCGTTCCTCCTCTTCCTTTCCTCTCTTCCCTCTGCTCACCTGCATGTCTCTCTCCAGCTGCAGCAGATGAAAACGGTGCCAGGTGACAAAACCCGGGCCCTCGTGGGAGAAGTCTATGCCTCCAAAGCTGGTCTGGCCCGGCCCCAGGTAGGTTTTACTGACAGAGTAGTAGTGGCTCCAGACAAAGTAGTTGTAAACGGTGATGTTCTCAAACTGCGGGGTGTTGCCATCAGGCCCGAACACGTCCTGATACCTACAGATGAGGGGAGCTTCCAAGTAAATATCACCTTGTGTTTTTTCCTCCACACTACTCTAAGACAACCTGTTCATCCTCTCATTTTTCAGTGTCTCCAAACTTGTATTGGTTGATTTAATGTGTGATGATGTGTGCTTTTGGTTCAACTACAAATTAGTAGACACTACATTTAATGTCTGTGTTTAGCTGCCTAGGGGGTCTTGGCATGAAATATGAGGCCTGTAGCTAAGATCCTGGGTGTGGCCATTAATGCAGGACAAATTAAAACATTTTATTAGGAAGTTAAAAGGGTTCTTCTACCTGCAGCTGAGAACTGCATCAAAAATGAATCTAATTTAATCCTCAGATGACTTGGAAGGAGGTTATTCAAAGATTTGTGTACTGTTACTTAGAAGATTATAGCTCCCTTTACTTCCACCTAAACTGATCAGTTGCTCTAGCACCTGCAGCTTAAACAGAAAGCTGCCATGAAACATTTTATGATTTTACTGATCATTTTCAAAACAAAGCATGTGTAACTATATTACTAGGCTTGCGAGACTCAGCCACACTGAGCCTGCAGGTCCTTTACCTGGCTGAAGAATAACCAATCTTCTTTTGAAATTTCTTCATGAAATCAGTTAAATATTCTTAGCATTGTTTTTATTATAATCAAGCCCATGCATAACCATTGGAATAATATAATATATCTGCTTGTGTATGCACCGTCGTGTACAGACGACCAGGTCAGGGTGGACGGTCCTCTTAGCTTGGTCCAAAGCGTTCACAAATGCCTGCTTCTCGGCTGTGCTCATCTGCATGATATTTCTCCTTACTAGCGAGGTGAAAGGATTGGAGGAAGAGGGCAGGAAGAGAGAGAAAGTGTAGGAGTGGAGGGAAAAAAAATGTTATTAAAAACTAACATAGACATTTCCTTTCCCTAACAATAAACACTGCCTTCGTTCCCTTGTCTGATGTATTTTCCTGCATCTTTGAGGCCCACTGAGATAGACATTGAATTTATAGGATGCCACAGCTGAGTTTACACAGCATCCATTCTCTTACCCACAGAGATCCTCTGATCACAGTTTGGTCCAGTCAGCCCGTGTCGGCACCGCCCACAGTTGTAGCCACTGAAATTCCCATTACACTGGCAAGTGCGGTTGAAAAATCTCAGCGGCCACCTCTCTCTGTCATCACGCCCAGCATAAGGGTACTGGGGTCCGTGGCGCCGATTGTCTGCTGTGATGGTGACACACTGCCCCCTTCCTGTGCTGGAGCCACACTCGTCCCCTGCCGCCCCTGTAGGAGACGGGCAACACTGGCCACTCCGCAGCCCCACGGGGGTGACGCACTCCCTGGGGAACTGGGCCAGCGTTAGGGTGGCACACAGGGTCACCATCAGGAGACCCACTCTCCACATGCTACCAAAATCCAGAGAGAAGGAATGGTGAAAGAAGGGGGGTATTTTTGGTACATGAGGTGAGTTAGATGGGAGAATAAGGTTAAGAATTTCAAACAGAGAGAGAGAGTAGACACATTTTACAAGTTGAGAATTGTTGTTTTACATCCATCCATCTTTTATTAAACCACTTATCATGTTCAGGGTTGTGAGGGGCCAGAAACTATCCCAGAACACATTTGGTAAGATGAAGACAAAAAATGCAATACACTGCAGACAAACTATCTCACTCGTCATGGGTTCTTTTGTTAAAGCCAATTGTCTTAAGATTATTCCGAAACTTCACTTTTTACACGCTCCTGCAGGCAGTACGAGTCATTATTCATAATTCACAAAGCTATTAGCTTTCAGCTCTTACAAGTTCAGAAAAGCTTTCAACAATAGTTGGCAAGAGATGAATTGCTTCAACCTTTTTTGGTGTTAGATTTGCTTATTTTATGAAGCTTGTTGATTAGGTATGAAAGAAGGAGTGACTTATAATTTGGCGGGAGCAATTATTTTACAACAAAACACTGATAACGACCACCCAAGAGAAGTTACCAATATAATAATAATCAAAATAATAACAATAAAAACTAAATGTGGAACATATCATCATATTTAACATATCAGGACTCAACCATAATACATAGCAACATGGGCTGCTATGTGGCAATCGGTCGTATATACTCATCTGAAATAAAAGCTGATTTTCATTCTATGTGATTGCCAATAGCTTAAATGTACGTTAGTCTCATGTCTACTATCTGTTTGGAAATGGTGCTAAAGAATCATTCACCAAGTTGTAAGGCTTAAATTCCACTGTTCATTATGTGAAAAAGCATCAGTGTAATATGTTTCACCTACCTCTGACTGTGCATGCTGCTCCTCTCTGTCTGCAGAACTGTAGCCCCCCAAGAGTCTGCCCATTCCCCTCTCCCGGCTTAAATAGTTATTGAGCACATGACCAGACCTTGTGCTTGTGTAAGCACACACACATACACACACACACACACACACACACACAAGCTGTAACATCCCATTTGGTGCTCTAGGTTCATTTCCTGTTTTATTTTGGTAGTCTGTCCTTTTGTGTGTATGTTTACTTCCAGTATGGACCTCCTGGTCTGAGGGGGAAGTTACTTACCAGCCAACCTCATTCTGGGAGTTCCTCCGCTCCCTCTCTTCCTTCTCCCAGCTCTCCCTCGCCCCCCACTGCGTCGGCGGAACCAATGCAGCTTGGAAGAGCCCGGCTCTGCTGCTCCCTCTTATCCGCTCACTCGTGCGAAGCTAGTGTTGCCTTCCTATTCCCTTCCCCCATCTGTGTTTGTTGAGTCCGGCACTGATGGGGCACACTGCGCTCTTCCTGCTTCTTCCATCTCTGCTCCTAAGTATCCCGACCTCTCCAGACTGTTACCACAACCTCAAAGAGGTATTCACTAAGGTTCTTGCCTCCTCTCTGCCTCCTCATCGACCCTATGGCTGCTCCATTGACCTGCTGCATGGAACTTTCCCCCCAAAGGACGTCTCTACTCCCTGTCAGCTTCAGAACTAGAAACGATGGACAAGTACTCAATAAACTCAAGGCGGGCCTCATTAGACCATCATCCTTCTTCGCTGGGGTGGGCTTCTTCTTTGTGGAGAAGAAGGACAAGACCCTGTAACCCTTCATTGGCTACAGGGGACTCAACAACATAACCGTTAAGAACAGGTACCTCCTCCCTCTTATCTGTTTTTTTCAGTTACTGTGTGAGAATAAGGGAGGCTGATGAATGGAAGATGGCATTCAATATTCCTAGTGGACATTATGAGTATATGGTTATGCCGTTTGCACTAGCCAATGTCCCAGCTGTCTTTCAGACCCTGGCCAATGACATGCTCTGAGACACGCTCAGTTTGTGTTTGACTACATAGATAATATCCTCGTCTTTTCCCCGGATGAAGAGGCACATGTGCTACATGTTCGGCATGTGCTGCCACACCTACTGGACTACCAACGCTTGGACAAGGCAGAGACGTGTGAGTTCCACACCCATTGTGTGTCCTTCTTGGGATTTATCGTGTCGGCAGGTAACATGCAAAGGGACCTTGAGAAGGTCAGGGTGGTCTCTGAGTGACCTACTCCCACTAGCAGGAAGCATGTTCAGCGGCTCCTGGGGGTCGCTAAGACTATAGATGTTTTATCAGAAACTTTAGCTCCATTTCTGCCCCTTTACATGCTCTCACCTCCACATGTCAAGTTCCTCTGATCTCCCACTGCACACGTTGCGTTCCAGAGACGAAGGAATTGTTTCACCTCTGCACCCATTCTCACTTTACCGGATCCCAGTCACCAGTTTGTGGTAGCGGCTGACGCCTCGGAGGTGGGCATCAGGGTGGTGCTGTCCCAGCGGTCTCCTGAGGATCACAAACTACATCCCTGCACCTTATGAAGAATTATGACGTTGGTAACCGGAAACTGTTGGCTATCAAAGCCACAATGGAGGAGGGGAGAGACTGGTCAGAGGGGGCCAAACAACCGTTCCTGATATGGACTGACCACAAAAACCTCGAGTCCGGACCGCCAAGAGGCTCAACCCCAGACAGGCCAGGTGGGTATTATTTTTCAATAGATTCAACTATTCAGTGTCTTACCATCCTGGCTCCAAGAATGTGAAACCTGATGCTGTGTATTGCCTCCAATTCTAAGGCCAAGACCCCATCTAGTATTTTAACTCCATCCTGTGTGGTTGGGGCAGTTACCTGGGGCATAGAAAAGAGGGTCCAACAGGTGAATATGTGTCTTAACAGGACAAAGGAGTGTCCCCCAAATTGGTTGTTTGTTCCTTCTGTTCTGAGGTCCCAGGTCAGTCATTGGGCCCACATGTCCCTCCTACCTACCATCCGTCGCACCCTGTTCTCAATCAGGCAACGGTTCTGGTGGCTGTCCATGCGGAGCCAGGTGGAGGAGTATGTGGCCGACTGTCATGTGTATGCCTGGAATAATTCCTCTCGCCTCCCAGCTTCTGGTCTTCTTCATCCCCTCCCAGTGCCACGACGTCCCTGGTCTGTCATCTCCCTGGACTTCGTTACAGGCCTTCCACCCTCACAGACAGATTTTCTAATATGGTTCATTTTGTTCCATTGCCCAAGTTACCCTCTGCCAAGGAAACGGCTGAGGTGGAATGTTTTCCATCGCCATGGGTTTCCCATGGATGTGGTGTCAGACCGGGGTTTGCAGTTTATCACCCAGTTCTGGAGGGCCTTCTGCATGCTACTCGGCGCCATGGTGAACATCTCTTCAGGCTATCACCCCCAGTCCAATGCTTAGACAGATCCATGAGGGTTCATCCCACATTCCATGTCTCCCGGATTAAGCCGATCAAGGAAAGTCATTCATATGCCTTGTGATCATAACCCAAATGAAGTCAGGCTGTGTGGTCACTCACACAATAACAGACTCAACTGTGAGATAACGTTCATGCTTAAGTCATACTTGAGTGAATATAGTCACTTTCAGCCAGGTTTATTATCTGTGGAGGCGGTCAGGTGTCTGGGGGAAAATTCTTGATAATTTGTGCAGACAAATGAGTAATTTGTTCCCTTTAATTACTTAATTTGTGTGCTCAAATTATCACAATTTTCAATTGCGGAGCTACTACAAAATCCACACTGGGAGGCATCAACATTATCATTTTAATTTGGTTCTTCTCAAATCACACATGATGATACAAAGGTCAGAAGTTCAAGAATATCAAGAATCAAATCAAGTTTTAAACTTCATCTCAATAATGAGAAATGACTTTCTGTTTTTATAGGCTAGTGTTGGACATTTTAATGAGACTATGCAGATATGGTTCTCTATGGTACCGCCAAAGCACTTTCAATAAATCGTACTGAATTGCTGATAAAACGGGGGAAATTGAACTGCTCCTTTTATATCATGTTCAACAGCTTTGTATAGCATGACAGATGTGGTCAATATGAAAAAACATTTCTTAACAATTTTATTCTAGCCTAAAGTGATGACTGACATCAAACTAAATTCATAACATATTTATCACATTTACACACACACACACACACACACCTACACACACACACACACACACACACACACACACACACACACATACATGCCCAGAGTAAAACATGTCCTCCTTTTCACACAAGTGTGCTTAATGCACACTCCTACTTTCACACATTCACATGCCAAATGTGTTACGGTGTCCCTTTCCTGCAATTTGCATACATTCACACAGACAGATATACAGTCATAAACACAGAATACAAATTTGTGACATATACAGTAGTTATTACACTCAGAATCCAATGTAGTCTGTGTTGTATTGGGTTGGTTGGGGTTTGAGAATTTAGGGGAATTGATTGGGTGTCTGGGTAAATTGGCATTGGGTGCAGGGATGGAGAGTGGCTTTTGGAGTTTTACTTAGATACAGTAGGAACAGACAAAACTGTTGGTCCCCCCTAGAGAATGGAAGTCCTGAGGTCTTGTGAGGAGGCTGCTCCTGGTCCAGTGTTGGCCGACTCTTCTGTGGAGCTGGGTGGGAGGTCAGACATGGCTATCGAATCCTCCTCCTTGTCTTTGTTTTGGGCCAGGGTTGAAGCTACAGATGGGTGAAGCACTGCTATCCTGGTAGAGAAAACAATAGGGAAGTTGGCAGCCATTGAACAGTTGTTATGGCTAACTGCAGAAATTGTTAAGACAGGGCTGTTTGATAGCAGGACTAATCACTGACAGAGTGCATGCAATAGAAGCTATTGGATACAAATGAGAATGAGAACGTGATCAAATCTGCTTTGCTTTACATGAAAACAAAGACAATGCTCATTCAGATGGGACACTTAGGGTACCAGTAAAATTCAAACGCAACTTAATTTGATGTGTTCATAATGGCTGATGAACTGCTGTTGAATATGGTGCTGCAGGCAAATGTGAATATTTTCACTGCAAGGTCTGTTTATTTAATGACTTCCACACCAGATGGAGAAGCTTACAAACTGCGGTGGAAGGAGATGCTGGGAGGTAATGACAAATCCAGATATAAATAGATCACTTGACATTACTGACTAATTGCAGGTAACGGTGTCCTGGATGAAAAAAAAATTCTAAAAGTGCGGTGTGCATTTTAACATGCCCTAGCTGGTTTAGCCTCAAGGGTATCCAAACTGCCATCTTAATTGTCATTCCAGATGCATAAAGCATGTAATGCTGAAGGGCTGCATCTTACCCATAATGCATTGAGGTCATTCACTACTTCCTTTGCTGTAATCTGTAATTCTGCTATGTTCTGGAACCTTATGGCTCCCACCAAAGTATTACATTTTTCTGGGGCAGTTTGGGGCAGTTTGTTATGTAAAGCAATCATCTTATTTTAGGAGATTTAGACTTTTTTGATGAATTAACTTGTGGATCTCACTTTTCTTTATGTTCAATTATTAGTCCTGCCTCCCCCCCCATACACGCACAATTTTGCCCTTTCAAATACTGTATATGTATAAAATACTTAGTGTGTATTGATATCTTTGGTTCTATTACAACCATGTATCTGCTGTACAAATCACAGTTGCCTTTATTTTCAAAGTGCATGTCTTGTCAAAAAAACAAGTATCAAGAACATTTTAGGTTCCAAAGCCTGCATGATCTCCATAAGGCTTTTCATGTGACTTGCACAGTTCATCTGCACTCACGGAATTTGTTTGCTTTGCACTGCTGCTTCTGGCATCCCTGTAAGAACAAGGAGCAGCACTTTGTTGCCAACCTTTATTGCTGAGATGATACTGCTGCTAAAGATGTGACTTGTTGGCAGTGTTGTTAGTGATTCCCTCTTCAGATGACAACTGGATTGTCACTGCTGCTATAAAGTCTCTTAACAAGCATACATTTCAAGATGACTGTCGACTGTTTAATAATTCAGTGTTGCTTTGTTATCGCCTTTGCTAGGCATGCAGCAGATTTCTCTTTGTGTCTTGCACACTTTCACTTGCACAAGCAACAGGCATACGCTCACAGGATCACATATACATAACTTCAAGTGTGCACAAGTTTTGTTTCTAGACTCTCTCAGTCTCTCTGTGTTGACTTCTGTCTTGTTTTTTACACACAACATCACATGGTCACTCCCCACATACACACACACGCACCTTTGACTTATTATTGATTCAAGCCTGGTTGTCTGATTACAAGAAATAGTGGCATTACCCAGTAATGCTTTGGGTTCACAGGACTCACACTCTCATGTGACCCAGTGAGCAGCCTCCTGAGCACACACAGCTTACAAAACAGCCAGGAGAGAATCAGCTGAGAGAGTTACTCCCTGAGCTCAGTGAGATCATGCCCACTTTGGAATAAAACCTTGAAATGATTTGAATCAGACAAAAGACCTCCATACTGTCTTTGTAGCTCCAAATAAATCTAACATAGACATGTTGAGAGATCTTTGTCCTTATGTTCAATATGTGATGAAGGCTGGTGAGGGCTGACAATGAAATCTTTGTCTTTGCTTTATTAAAAATATTGGGAGCTATCAGTACAGTGTCATGCAGATGGTTTATCTTATTTCTACCTTAAGTTTCAAGTTTGTAAAAAAGAAAAGTGCTTCCAAATGCGACACGAGGGGTCACTGAACAGTCTGGGGAGTATTCAAATGGCCAATCATATGCGACTGTATAGCCGTCGCAGTCACCAGATCTCAAACCAACTGAGCACCTGTGGGAGATTTTAGACTGATGTGTTAATACAGCACTCTCCACCACCACCATCATCAAAACACCAAATGAGAAAAATCTTTTGTAGGTATGGTGTTCATCCCGCCAGTAGCTCCAAATACTTGGAAAATCTATGTCAAGGAAATAAAAGTCATGTTTTTTCCTCTGTACGAATCTATATATGTAACCACTGTGGATGTTAGATAGAACTTTATGTGAACGTACTGTTGAGTGTCCCCATTGCCTGCAGGAAGCGTGTCGTCACTGCAATCACCTCCTGTAGCTGCCTCTGGTTCAACACACCCTTCCTCACATGCCCGCTGTAGGGCCAGGGTACTGCATACACACACACATACACAAACAAACACACACAAATCTCAGCTATTACTGTTGGTGCAGACTGTTACTCATCAACAAATTAACAACATGTTGCATTTTGGTATTTAAACACTAGTACAGCATATTATTGATGAAAGACCGTTATCTTTTTGTGAGAAAAACCACAGAACCAATGCTGAGCACTGTCTCCTCATGTGATCATCTATCAGCGTGGAAATGTTAGCTGCAGCTTGGGCAACATCAGAAGCAATCATGTACCAGCACTGCTGTAAGTCCCATCTGTGGTTGTAGCGCTGTTGGTACTACAGCGAGCAATGAGATGGTTCATTTAGGCTATTAGAAAAGAAGCACTGGGACGCGGTTGGTACTAGTGTGGATACAGACTAAGTGTTATTTGGATTCTCATTCACAAAAAATAAAAAATAAAGACAGGGAAAGAATCTGTTTTACAAAGACTAAGCCAGAACAAAAAAAAATCATACTACAGTGTGGTAAGATTAGGGTTGTAATGGAAGTCTATTTTTGTTCGTGGCTGTTGGATGCATAGTGTAGCTCAGTCTTCCCAAATGATGTCACTGGATGGCAAGCCACAGGAAATGATGCTGGCCAGAAGCTGAGCAGTTTTAAATAAAGAACATTTGACTTGAAGTCCACCAGAAAAGTTTGGTCTACAAGACAACTTTTTAAATGAGTGTTCCCGGATATTAGGTGCACAGACCCCGGTGCTACCTACCTGCTTTTGTTACGACATTTGAGGATATAGATAATGATAACAACGGTCTCCAAAACCAGGAAGACTGCAGCAGACGTTGCCCCAATCTTCCACGCCTCCAGGCCCACCTCGCGTGTCTCTAGAAACAGATGAATTAAGGCAGTGAGAGAGCAAATAAAAAAATGCTGGGGTGCGATTTAATGATGAATATACAGTAATTTACCCATCAAGAACAAGGAATCTGATACACTACGGTAAATCTACTGTCACTCATCTAAACATAAAGAAAGCTGTACTCTGACATCCCATCTGTTTTACACTCATCACGTTACAGTTTTCAGGGAAAACAAGAAAATACCATTTTTTCTTCTGTCATATAATTTTGCACAATCTAACTTCCAGCTGTTTTAAATTACACTAGCTCAGAGGGGCATGTGTGTGATGCATAGGGGCACAGAAAGAGTGTAAAGTAAATACTTCTCAACCATTTTACTGTGGCAGAAATTAGCGTATTTATATTGTTGCGAGATGGTCCCAACTTCCTGGTCTTCCCCCACCAGTCAGTGTGTGCAGTTACTGCTTCACTGCGTATTCAGAGGGAACATCAACTTGGCCATCTGCAAATCTCGTTGGCAGAATCACAATCATGATCTGTTTCCCTCTTCTTTATTCTACCCAAGTTTTAAGCTGCTGAAAATCTGCTGTAATTTAAATCCAAAGCCATTTATAGCCTGATATGCACTTCTGAAACTGCACTTTAGAACTACAGTATATATCATTTTAATTTTGAAGGTCAATTCCACTAAAACTTTTCTTCAGTGAAATATTGAGAAAGAATTTGATCAAAACCAGAAGAGTACATATGGGCCCAACTGTAATATATTGTATTTTTCTTTTATATTTTGATATCTTTTTATGTTCCATTTTACCTGTGGTTCCAGCTGTGTCTTCCACCAGCTCATTGGCCTCCCCTGGTTCTTCCCCTTCTGCCTGAGGGGGATCAGCTAGAACACCCTTCACAAAATGATCCAGTGTAGGCTGGGCCACAACAGGGTCAAGTGGCAAAAGGTCATCAGTAGGTGTGATGATCTTGTGATGATAGTTAGATTTCTCATCACTAAGGGTATTTCCTCGCGTCTCCATCTCACCAAGGGATGGGCTTGGGGTGGGAGCCTGGTTCTCGGGGCTATGCTCTACGGAGGCGTCAGTACTATCTTCGGGCTCTGGTGCAGAGATCACCAGCACTTCTAGAAGAGGGGTTTGGTATGTGACACACACATGAAAATGAAGCCAAGAGGCCATGGTTTAGGGCTTGTCGAGTGAACCTACGGAATGTAGAATAATGCATAGATGTGCTGCAGCTGAGAGTAGCAGGTGGGTCATGATTTGTAGGCATTTGTGAGCTAACTCATAGTATCACTGTATCTCTATAGTGCAGAATGTGTATTTAGAATGATTACATTTGGAGTCATTTTGTGGTTGGTAGGTTCAGAGGAGAATCGTGCCAGTTTCTGACCAGCGTACTGAAGCCTAATTTCTTTGTGCCACGCATTCTACCATGTTTGCATTTTTTCCTGTTGGAACCGTTCCTCACCTCGATCCTCTTTTTCACTACCGTGTGATGTCTCCAAAGCAATCTGTTCCTCTTCTCCTGCTTGTTGGTCACCACCCTCGTTTACCAACGCCACCGATTCCTCCTTAATTACACTCCCTCCATGTGTTTCACCTCCTTTTGCTTCCTCCACTTCTGTACTTTCTGATTCTACCTCTTCAGCAGCTCCTGCTTCCCCCACTAAATGGCCTTGTTCGTCCTCTACCTCTGGTCCCTCAGTGCCCTTCACTGTGTTTACCTCTTCCTCCTCCTTTGCCGGCTCTCCTAATACAATTTGTGTGGCCTCCATCTCGTAATCATCAGAAGGCGGTACTATCACCTCACCTTCAATTTCATGTACCTGAGTTTCTTCTTCCACAGCTTCTTCCTTTCCCCATACATCCCCCATCTGCTCCACATCAGCCACCGGCAGGCTAGGGTCAGACTTTACCACAGTCTCCTGATCTGGCTCTTTACCTACTGCCTCCTCAGCTGGAGTTTCCTCTACCTTCCGTGTTTCTGTTTCATCTGCTCCTTCTTCTTCCGACAACACAATCTGCTCCTTCTTGACCTCCACCCCTGCCTCCTCTGCTGCTAAATCCCCTCCTGTCTCTTCTACAGTTTCCTCTACAGCCTCCTGACTGACTTCGGTGTCTGCAGACTCATCGATAACCTCCACTCTCTCTGCTTCTCCTGCTCCAGTTTTTGCACCTGCTGCAGTCTCCTCCACAGATCCAGCTGCAGTTTCAGCCTTCCCCTCGACAGCTCCTTTCCCCTCTTCAGCTACAACTTCAAATGCATCCACCTTTGCTACAGCATCTCCCCGCTTGGTACCCTCCACCCCCTCCCCTACTGCCTGCTCCAACACCTCTGCCTCTGTGTCACTTTCAGTCTCTCCTTTTTCAACTCCCAGCACATCCTCCTCAAGCGTTTCCTGCTCTGGTGCCTCATCAGCTTTTGCATCACCTCCTCCTTCCACCTGTCCCAGAGCTGCCTCCACAATCCTCTCCAGCAGCTCCTTCAACACCTCCTCTGCTCCACGTCCCTCCACCTGCTCTGAGGCCTCCTGCACAGCCTGCTGCACCTCCTTCAGGCTAGGGGGGCCCTCCACGGGTACCACCTCTGCAGGGGGTAACTCTGGTTCCTGGGGTAAGGCCTGGTCATCTTGGAGGGTGACCACTGTGAAGGAATGGATGGAGGTAGACAGACCTAAGGAGATAGTATCAAATATCTTTGGTGTTTTGTAGCAGCTGTAAACCGAAAAACCTGGAATATATGATCAGTGGTGTCTTATATTGATACTGATGATGAAGGACTGTTGACCACTCAAGGAACAGGACCAAGGATTATGGTTATGGCATGTTTGATTATAATGACTATGTGGTGCCATAAGCACTGCATGAGAAATATAGCACTATTCTGTATTGACTGATTTATTATGTCATTAATGCATTCATTCATGTCTGTCATTCTTATTTCTTTCTTTGTTCCTTCAGTCAATCAGACATTCATTCACACATTAATTCACTGATTCAAAATGCAAAGACAGAAGGAGCATATACGCACATCACATGTAGGTGCAAGGTTATTGGAAATTATTAAGTACATTTGTGGTCAGTGCCTTGGGTGTTACTCTTTTCATCAAAATACAAAGACATTGTCACATAGATCATAAAATATAGTTGTATAATGCCACCCTACCTTCAGACGTGCAGTGTTGTATCAACAAAAGCACTAGAAAGCCTTTCATAAAGCAGTACTCCATGTTGTCTGAGAAAACATAAAAGATATACTCCAAAACAATCTCAGTGTCTCCCAGGAAAACACTCTTTACTTCCTTTCGTTCCTCCAAACTTGCTCAAGTGTGAGTGTGCACACCATGACAAGACATACACTGAGTGCGTAGACTCTGGATGGTTGGACAGTAAATTGGGCCTGGGCAGGGAGGGTAGTGTTAGCAGGTGACACTGAAAGGAGGGAGGGTGGAAAAACGAACATCGCCATGTTAAATATTGCCGCCCCGAGGTGTCTTCGTACCACCAGGTGTCTCTATGGGAGTAAGTGTAGTGGGGTTGGGGCGGTAAAGTACCACTATAGTGTTAAACACTTTTGAGACCCTAACAAGGGCTGTGGTGAAGCTTGGGCGGCATGTCACACACACAATGAACTCTGGAGGAGCAATTATAGGTGGGCTGTGAGATTGTGGCATGAGTGATGCTACCATTAGGGCTTGACATAGAGCTAGAGAAAGTAGATCTGAGTGTTCCACAAAAATATCACAAGAAAAAGTTCCTAATATCATGCACCTGACAAGAAGCAGCATTCTCTTCAGTTGGTGTTTAATGCAGAATATGTGAAATGGCTTCCCTTGTTTGTGTGGCCATCATGAGATTGACATGTATGGCTTTGAGTGAAATATCTCAACTGCAGTGTTGGATGGATTGCCACAAAATTTGGTTCCCACATTCATGTCTCCCTAAGGATGAATGGTAATCACTTAGTTCACCCGTTAACCTCCTCATCTAGCACCATCACCAGGTCACACTTTTAATTAGTCCAATACTTTGGTTCATGATCAAATACATACACTCACATTCCCATCAGCCTCAGCTGCACCATGTTCAATGCTAATTAGAACGTTAACATGCTAACACAGGCGGCTGTAAAAGTCTGTAGTAAAATCGCTGGTACTACATTAAATAGTCTTTCTCACCTACATAAGACCAGGTGTATGAGTAAGGCTCAACAAATTATTGCCGACCCTTGCCATCCGTTGCATGAGGAGTTACTCCCATCAGGACGTAGATACTACTTGGTGGGAAATAAACAATCGAGGCTTGAGTGGTTGAGTTTAAAATGGGTAAATGTAGCCAAGGAAATGTTGCAAGAAAACCAATTTGAAGTGTGAAATATATATACTGTATTTTATATAAATATATATCTGTCTGCCCTTCTCTGTCCCCCTCCCATTTGAGAAGAAGCATATGCCTTTGTTAGATCATAAGTTGTTGCCCTGTGACCTGCCCAATAATAGGAGCCCTTCTGGGAATCTTTAATGTAGCTCCCTTTCAGTGAAATCAGCTGATCCTGACCAAAGGCTCCATTGACTCTCATGTCAAAAGACCAGCGTGACAAAACTATATCCATCCATCCAATGAGACTCCTTGACCCATCACATTTATTGCCTTGCTGGCTGCTTAGCAGGAATGCTGACAGTCTGCTCCAAGCTATAAAACTAACTATGGAAATAATAGAGACTTCTTTTCTGTCAGTATTTGTATAAGAATATGTCGGTGTTATTCTCTGTGGTCTTTGTGTTGGTTTTGAAGCCACGGGGTGCTGCACATTGATCTCTGCTTCAATTTGATTTATTTGACAATTCAGTGCCAAATCTGCACTTCTGCATATCAAGAGTCTCTGCTCTCCGTCTCAAAACAAACCATAGATAGAAACTGAGGCTCCAGGGCTTCAGAGGAGAAACAAAACATATTTTCTCACATTTCCTCTCATTCGTGACTGCAGGAGATTAGATCTGAAAGGTTAATACAGTCACATGAGCTTCACATTGTGCTTTGTGCTACCAGGCAGTAGCACTTCATACTTGGCTTGTGACTGGACTGGAGAGGGGGATTATTACAATGACTCATACTGTATATTGTCTACATACACATACATACACACTGCAACTTCACCTTCTTTAGCTCGAACTCTCAACACACATGTACAGTATATACGCACACATATGTGTATACGATCATACACAAACTCAAGAACACGTATTACTACACACTTTGAATTTGGTATTGGTTGTAAAACTAATGTGAATCTGAGATTAACACACAAATCTTTCTGAGGCCTGATTGCATGTTAGCTTTAGCTTTGATCTGTAAAACAAATACTCTACTCTCATTCGGACAAAAGAAGAATTGTACAATTTCTGTATTAATAGGAACAAACTCAAACATGAAAGTCACATATTTCTTTATAGAAACCCCACACCACCTAAGTGGCTGTATCACCCCTTATTACATGTTATTATTACATGTTATTTAATCAACCAAAATGATCATCGTGAAAGTAAAACTGGTCTGGTCCATGTTTGTGCAGCTTCTGAAGCTGTTCTATGTTCAGGCCTGGGAGGTGCAGCACCCTGTGCAGTGCTGCGAGTCCATAGGAGTTGCTGTCTGTATTTCACATGTCAATGTTGGAATTTCAGATGTGCTCTCCACGAAAAGAGGGCGGTGGAGGTGAGTAATCAACACCAACCTCTACCCTGGCCTGGTCCACCGTCCATACTCACCAACATTATCCACTGATGCGCTGATCATTTATAGGAGACAAAATTTTTCAAAAGTCTCAAAAAGACTATTGGTGTTAGGAACCAGTGTTTCATTTTGCCAAAACCATTCAGTTGCAGAGCCACTGTGCTCATATTTTCAGGTCTACATTTCTAGATTTGCAGTTCCGCTCTTGTAGGCATGAAAACTAACAGCAGTGGCGGCAACGAGGTGCAGATGAAGACATGCTTAATGTACGTCATCTACAGCAACAATAATCCCTTCTGCAGTTTTGATGCATGTGCCACCTGCAGGCAGTTATTATTACAGCTGCATTTTCTTTCTTTGTGTGTGTGTTTTATGTTTGACATTTTAAACATGCAAAATTACGGCATGTCCATAATCTTCAATACGATTCACCGCTCACTCTCAATCAAAAGTGGTTGTGTCAGAATCTGAGGGCATCAGAGATAAAAGATTATGTAATGTACCACCATGCTGTGTCTCCAGAATGTACTAAACACATTGAGTACTTTTTGTAGTTTAAAGAGAACTGTGTTTTTGATTGATAGAGCATCAAAATGTTTGGAATTATAAGTCATTCACAATACAGGCAGAAGGTCCATTTCATCTCATCTCTCTTTCCCTCTCTCTTCCTCTCTCTTCCCCTCTGTGCTCTCTGTCTCTCTACTGTCTGTAGTTTCAGGAATTTTTCAAAAGGATGTTCCCCAAATATCTAGGACATCTTTCTGGGTCACCATTAAAATGATCTTCCAAACTTATAAAACATGCAGAGAAGTTACCTTTTTTTTTTTTTGCATATATGGAGATCTGAGCCTTCCTGCCGAGACAAACAACAACAACATCAACCAGTAGCAACAACAGGAATAATGTATGCTCTCATTATTATTCCTATTTAGAGTTCTAATTTATTCGGCCTTAGTGGGGAACAGCGGTTTCAAAGGAAAAATCACGAAGAATGGCTTGTTGATAAGGCATGAAAGTTAAGTCAAATTATCTTCCCCTCTGTTTTTCTCTCACATATGAAAACACGCACACATCACTCAGCATCCACACTTCAAGCAGTGACAATTTACAATTAATTAGAGAGAATCCATATTCCCTTGCTTGTTTGTGCCTTTTGCAAAGGCTCTATGGTCTGCAGCCCAAAACCTCCTCTGTCACGTCCATACGCTTGGGCCAACCTTTATCGCTGAACGATTGACAGACGCAAATGAACGTTCAAATAAAACATCCCAATCACTCCCCCTCATCTAAGGATCCAATATCAGAATAGAGCTACAGTGGCTAAGTCATCACTCATTCTGCTTTCATTTTCATTTGCTTTTGTTGCCGCTTCGATAGCATGATAACGACACATTGTAACTCTCAGAGAATGATCTCCGACCGTGCGTCACTGTTGCATGTCAGTTATAGGTGTGTTTTTCTGCACATGTATTCTGCCATGTGAGCACTTACTGTGAGACAGCTAGAGAGGGAGCACATTTTGTCCAACTGCCTTCAACCACTACTCTCATATCCTCACATTACTGTCTGCCAACATACAACAGTTTTTCTTTTTCTGTGATGTTACAAAAAAAAGAAAAAGGAAAACAATACCTCCCTGCACATTTCTGCTTCTTGCAAAATGGAACACTTATATAAGGCACCATTGTGGATTACATAAATGTCTCAAAGTTATCAATATTTCATCCTCTGTGTGTTTGATGTGTTTGGTAATTGGATATTTATGTTGTGGGCTTCCTCTCTCAAAGCCCTGCTGCACTTTGGTATTTGTGTGCGTGCATGTGTGTGTGTATGTATAGTATATACTGTATATAGTTGCAATGTGTATGTGTGTGTGTGTGTGTGTGCATGCATGCACGCGTGAACCCACTTGTGTGCATTTGGCTTTATGTATGTATGTGCTTGTGCGTGTGTTTCTTCTTCTCTTTTGCTTTTGCAGTTTTCTTGGAAAGAAGATAACAGTCACCTTAATAATGAATTAATTCAAAAAGAGAACTATAAAATGTGTGCGTGTGTGTGTGTGTGTAGGTGTGCGTATTTGTGTGGTAGTTCTAGCCCCTTGTAATGTGGAAAGTCGAAGCCCCCTCCCCCCCCCCCAACAAGGGAAGTCAACTCTTCTGGAGTGTG